>LPNX010135620.1:123229-133229 GCA_001517045.1 Pseudotsuga menziesii | reverse complement strand
AGTTACGTAAAATATGGTTAGGTACATATGAAGTGAATACATTCTTTGACAATGATACTATCAAGTTGAGAACCATTGATGAAAGCTGAACTCCTTTGCTTGCTAATCGATACCGATTGAGGGTATATCAAATCTCATTAAAGAGAGAATCTTTTGTCTTGAAACGTCATTTGGTCTTGAAATATGGATACAAGTAATATCTCGGGAAAATATGCTTATTATGTGATGGCTTAGGATCATAATTGCATTATTCCATAAAAGGTGGTATACAAAACTATGGCAAATTGGCATATTCCTTTGAAGATAAAGTGTTTTTCGTGGCTCTCTTTTCATAACTGTATGAAGAATTGGGATAATCTTTCTCAAAGAGGTCTAATTAGAGGAGAAACTTTTGTAATTTATATAAGGATGATATGGGAACAATGGAACATATTGTTTTTCAGATGTCCGGTTACTATTCATATCTGGAGCACAATATGTATATTTTTCAACATTCCTAACTCGTGGGTAAAGCTTTCCTTTGAATAAAATTTATTTCATTGGTTCAATATTTGTAAAATGTATGGCGTTTATGAACATTTATTTCCTAAGGTATTGTGAAAACTAGAAATTCCATCTTATTTGAAGACAGTAAATTAGATATTGGTCAGGTTTGCTTGCAAAGTTTTAGTTTATATAAAGACTGTGTTTCAAAAGTGCATAGGTGTCTGAATTTCAAAGAAGTGTTGGATGTTCCTTTTCCTCTAGATGCTACTTGTTTTGTTGATGGAGCTACAAAAGATGGTCTTTGTGCTGCTAATGCGGTTCATCATATTAAACTGTTGGGTTAAACTGTTGGTTTTTTAGTAATTGTTTTTTTTTATAGTTTTGATGAAAGCTATTTTTAGTTGACTATTTGGCATAGCTATTGTTTTGGATTATTTCAATTTAGATATAGCATGTGATGAAGGAACAAGTGGCAAAAAGGTTTGCTAACATGATTAATTTAATTGTTTAAACTGTCAATTTCTTTAGTATTTGAAATGAATTATAAAATGTTTATGTGTTTTTTTTTTGTCAATTGAATTGAGAATGGGGTGGTTTTTCCTCCTAACCCAAATTCAAATCTTGCTTGTGACTAGGTGGTGAAACCAACTTTTATGATTTATTTTTTCCCTAAATTAAGTATTAACATTTTAAAATAATATTGATTGATTATTATTTTTTTTTTAATTTGGATGAACACATTTTAAGATCATAATAATCTTGATTAATTATTTTTATTTTTTAACATTTTAAAATAATATTAATTCATTTTTTTTTTCAAAATATTTTATTAATAGAATGTGTAGACTCAAGTAGTTAGGCATTAAAAAGAAGAAGAATTCTAAAAAGATATCTTTGTTTCGATGTATTTTAAAAGTATTTAAATGTGATGTGTGAGATGTAGAAGAGTTGGTGGTCCTATATGGTTATGAAGTCCCCTAAACTTAAAGCTTGCTAGTTTTAATCCTAGTCTAAGATGCGGTTCCATCCCTTGCTAATCAGGGTTTCCACCACTTTTCCAAAAATCAATATTAGAGGTACCTACACAACTTTTTGAAATATGGCGTAAGAATATGAAACGTGGACAATCGAATTACCTTCCAGAATATATAACTTTTATTTATGGAAACTAAGTATAAATACCCAAAAACGAGGTTCTTCTAAGGTTTCTATGTTATTTTTTTCCCAAAAAATAATGAATATGTTTGCGTTGGTCCACTCATTTGCTATGTAAATGGTGGAATTTTGTGAAAAAAATTATATAGAGTTGTAGATAAGAGGTGTCTCTAGTGCAACGTTGTCTGTCCATATTTATTTATGTTATCTATATATTTTTTAAATTAAGGAAGTCAGTGACACCCTAAAATGACAAGGTCGAGCGTTGGTCCATGAAATCTTGGTCTTAACATAGTCAATGAATGATATATTTTTTTTAGGATGTGGGTCTTTGTGTCTTCTTGTGCGGGTTCTTTTCTATTTTCTAAATAGGAGAGCTAATCAAAAGTTATAGCTGAAGAAAATATCCTACCTTTTGTGTTAGATTGATGTTGGTTCATTTAAAATTAAATAAAAATAGAAAGAAATAATAGATTTAAATAAAAAATACATATTTAGAATCTACAGACAAAGTTACACAAGTGTGTGAATTTTCATTAGTAGTGGACAAGCGTGGCATATGCAAAATCATGCACAAAATAGGAGAAGTGGTACAAAACATGTTTTATGTCATAAGACAGTCTAAACCACTTGGTTTCGCAACCTGAACGTAAAACCAAATTAGCCAAGTCATCCACCACGTAGGTTGGAAAAACGATGCCTGCTAAAATTGTAAATTTAAATCACACATGCGCATAGTTTATAATGTAACGCGCACACACTAGAAGTGCACTCACACTTCTAAGTCCATGCACTCATCTGTCAAGTTAAAAGCTTCTTTTGAACATGCATGCGCACATCTGTTAAGTTAAAACTTTGTTTTGAACATGCACGTGCACATTTGTTAGGTTAAAACTTTGTTTTGAACATGCACGTGCACATCTGTTAGGTTAAAACTTTGTTTTGAACATGCGTGCGTGCATCTGTTAAGCTAAAACTTTGTTTTGATTTTATTTTCAAGCATCTGCAATGGAATGATGATGATGCAGAGGAAGATGATGACAATGATGATGAGGAGGAGGATGACTATGGTGATGAGGATGGTGATGATGATGATGGCGACGGCGATGATGATGAACAATAATGTTGATCATGATGATGATGATGATGATCATCATCATCATCACGATGACTATGACTATGATGACAATGATTATGATCATGATGATGATGATGTTGATGATGACCATGACGATGATGATGAACAATGATAATGACAATGATGATGATGATGATGATGACAATGATGACGATGACAATGATGATGAGGATGATGATGATGACGATGACGATGATCATGATCATGAATAGTATGACTATGATGACAATGATTATGATGATGATTACGACGATGAGGATGATGATGACCATGATGGTGATGATAATGATGATCATGATGATGACAATGATGACGATGACGATGGTGACTATGATGATGATGATGAGGAGGAGGAGGAGGAGGAGGAGGAGGAGGAGGAGGAGGAGGATGACTATGATGAGGATGATGAGGATGAGGATGATCATGATCATGATGATGAGGATGATGATGATGATGATGATGACGATGATGATGAACAATGATGGTGATGATGAGGATGAGGATGATGACTATGATGATGATGAGGATGATGAGGATGAGGATGATGACAATGATGATGATGATGAGGATGAGGACGTCGATGACAATGATGACGATGGTGATGATGATGGTGACAATGGTGATGATGATGATGATGATGATGATGATGATGATGAGGAATAATGATGATGATGATAGGTTTAGTTGAAATTTTGGTTTGATTTTATTTTCAATCATTTTCAGTGGAATGATGATGATGACCATGGTGATTGTTAGGATTATTAATCCTCCTTTGTCCAATTTGGTCATATGTTTAAATCAGGGGTCATGTCTAAATTGGGAGTCCATCTAGTCTATTTTTAGTCATTAGTACCATTGGGTCCACTTGGCCTAATTGGGGCACATATTTCAGTTACTAAAGTGTGGGGAACACTAATTGAGGCTTACTATCACTTATTTCACTTGATTGCATTAGTTTAGGAGCCTCCTAGAATAATCCCTAGAATTTAGGAGCCACTGGGAGTGCCGAAACCAACCAATGTTAGTTCAGTTCAGTTGATGACTAGTCAAGCTAAGTTAGGAGTCAGTTACATTCAGTTCTAGTCCTCTACATTCAGTTAGTGCTAGGTTTACATGACTGCACTTAGGAGGGGCACATTTCTGACCTACCACAGTCAGTTAACCTTAGTAAACACTAAATGTAACACTTGAGTTGTGTTTTAGAGCTTCGATGAACTTCGGTTATGGTTTAGACAAGATCAGTTAACTATTGAGTCCTTTCGATAGTGATTTAGACAAGGTCTTAGTTACCTATAGTCAAGTAGATTCTATCAATTCGAATTTCCTCATGTGGATTCGAATTTCATGTGGCTATTAAATCCATTGTACTTCATTGTAATTATTATCTTATTACTTTTTTTTATTAATGAAAGCATTCACAACTGCAATCCATTTTTGCACTCTTTTATTCTTCAATTGCTGAGTAAATTACGTGATCTATTTTGTGACCTGTGTTTTTCTCCACAAATCTATGTGCTCAATTTAATTTGGTATTAGAGATCTGGTGGAAAAGACACCTCTCCTCCTCAGATATCCAGATGGATCATTTTTTTTTAGCAAATTGCTCCTTCCAGTACTGCACCAGAAGCAGAGAATTTACCACTTAATATCCCAAGTTAGGAAATTGTTGATCAATATTGCTTGATCAACTATGTTGGGTGTGAAGGAAATTCCAAAAGTGCAGACTGTTGACCTTACTTTGTATGTTTGATTGTGTGACAGGTTATCATCTTTTCTTACAACATTCACTACAAGAAGCCCTTTCTTCTCACTGCATTCACTACAGCAGCTCAGTCCTTCTTACTGCATTCAAAATGGCTCATCCAGTAGAGCCTCTCACTCTGTTCAACTATCACCAGTGGAAGGAAGGCATGGTGGTAATGCTCCGCACCAAGCATCTCTTAAGACTCATAGAAGAAATAGAGGCAGTGCTAGCTTCAGATAATGACAAAGAAAAGTACATGAATAGGCTTGATGAATCCCATGGACACTTGCTCTCCTCAGTCTCTAGAGATATTTGATTCCACATCAAAGGATTGAAGACTCCCAAGGAGGTTTGGGACAAGCTTGCCTCCTTATTCGATAAGCAAGATGAGATGAGGATCCACCAGCTAGAAAATTATCTAATCACTCTTAATCCATCCAACTTCGAATCACTGAATGAATTCTTCACAAAGTTCAAGAACCTGATATATAGGTTGAAGCAATGCAAAGTGGAGAAGGATGAAGATCAACTCATCCTTGCCATTCTCACAAAGCTCAATGCAGACTACTCAGTCTTTGTATCCACCTTCCAAACAGTAAGGCTCACTACAAATTGGAAGATGCCCACTCTTAATGCCTTCATCCAATCTCTTATTTCTGAGAATGATAAATTGATCCAAATGGGGATCATTCGATCTTCCAAAGATCTAGCTCTGGTTGCAAGAGGAGATAAGGTAGCGAGTGACAAAGGGAGGCAAAGAGATGAGTCTCCTATGAAGAAAGAGCAGTCAAAAGAGCCTTCAAGTTCGAAGAGAAGCAAGAAGAATGGAAAAGGCAAGGTCCTCTGCTCTTACTATGGAAGGGGCTTTCATTGAGAAAGCTCTTGTATGAGAAGACAACTTGATGAAATGGCTCTTATTTTGAAGAAACATAACATTTCTGTACCTGCTAGCACAAGGAAGGATGACTCTAAAGAAGAAGAAGATGAAGAAGAATACCAAAGGAAAGGCCATGCATTGAAGGCTTGTTGCACATCAGCACATGTCTTCCTCATTGATTCTGGAGCTTCCAACCATATGGCTGCATCTAGAGAATCATTCTCTTCTTTTCATTCCTTTGATGGTCCTAGTATTCAGATGGGAAATAACAGTAAAGTCAAAATAAAAGGGAAGGGCTATGTCAAGCTTGAACATGGAAGGTTCAAAGATGTGCTATTTGTTCCCTCCCTAGCTTCAAACCTATTATCTGTCTATCAGATGATGCATACTGGATCTCGAAAGTGAGCGATCTTTGGTCCTAACTCAGTGGAGATCACAGATATCTCTACTGGGAGCATCACAATAAAGGGTACTACAAAACATGCTTTAAAATCATATGAGTTCTCACATTTCATGCCTCCTTCAGAACCAGTGCACTCCCAGCAACCACTTGCAAGGGAAGGTAAAATCATTGCATCTACTTCTTTTATAGATTCTACTAGTATTGCAGATCCATCTTTATCAGTTTATGAGATTGATATTTAGGGTGACTCAGATCTAGATTCAGTCCCTACTTCCAAACTGGAAGCTAGGAAGATGAATGGAAACTCACCTGATACTCAGAAACGAAAGACCCTTGCATTATGCCATGCAATCTTACCTCCTTTAGAGAGATGCAATATACTCCCTATAAGATGCTATATGGAAAGGGCTCAATCTCACTACATTCAAAACAATGGATATGATCATACACCTCTTCATTCAGCAAGAGACAAAGGTTACATTCCTCCTTCCTTCTATCATCATTTTTGGAGAAGAAGGAGAAGTCTACATGCCAGGCCCCAGAATACCTGTGCACAACACACCATGCATGTTACTTTGCTACCTCATAGAGATGAAGATTGCAACAACAAATTTTCAAGTTTTTCAAACTTGAGACTTGATTCTACCTGCTTAGATAGAGGGGAGGATTTTTTCCCATGCGGTTTTTTCCCTAGCTCCTTGTATTAAGCAATTACTTTATTTTACTTGATGTAATGGGTGACCTATGGTCTTAGTTACTAGGGCCCATAGATTGTCCAAGTTAGCATTTAGGGGGGGTGTTAGGATTATTAATCCTCCCTTGTCCAAATTGGTCATATGTCTAAATCAGGAGTCATGTCTAAATCGGGAGTCCATCCATTCTATTTTTAGTCATTAGCACCATTGGGTCCACTTGTCCTAATTGGGGCACATGTTTCATTTACTAAAGTGTGGGGAACACCAATTAAGGCTTACTGTCACTGATTGTAGTTGATTGCATCAGTTTAGGAGCCTCCTAGACCAATCCCTACAATTTAGAAGGCATTGGGAGTGCCGAAAACAACCAAGGTAAGTTCAGTTTAGTTGATGACTAGTCAAGCTAAGTTAGGAGTAAGTTACATTCAGTTCTAGTCCTCTACATTCAGTTAGGGCTAGGCTTACATGATTGCACTCAGGAGGGGCGCATTTCTCACCTACTACAGTCATTTAGCCTTAGTCAACACTAAATGTAACACTTGAGTTGTGTTTTAAATCTTCGAAGAACTTCGATTATGGTTTAGACAAGGTTAGTTAACTATTGAGTCCTCCGATAGTGATTTAGACAAGGTATTAGTTATTGTTGATGTAATCGGAGAAACCACAGTATCGAAATGACCAAGTCGAGGTTTCGAATCCATATCAGGATCCATCATCAGGACAAGTCGAATGTGGAGAGAGTGAGAACCCAAGTTAAATACTGGAACCGGTAGGTCGGCTGCGAGGAGTAGGGTTTGCTCAGTCGGACAATATTTTTAATTTTAATTGGTTTCAAAGTGAGCGGAAAATTTAATCCCAACCCTAAATCTGGGGAAAAATGTTTATAATATTCAAACTTTTAAATTTTTATTATTAAATTTTTACAAAGCTAAATTAAGACAAAATGAAAAGATTTATGTTTAAGGAAAAAAGCTGATTTTAAATTATTAATAACCCTAAAGTTATTGAATTGATTTTTAAAACCCACCCAATGCCCCAAAAGTTTCAAAACCCTAAAAAATAAATTTATTAAAAATAATAACATTTTTAAAAGCTTTCAAATTAAACCTAAAAACTTGGAATTTATAAATTTATTGTTACAAATAACAAATTAAAAACCTAAAGTTATGAATTTTGTTATTATTAATGAGATATAATATTAATTGTAATTAGATTTATAAATTTAAAGACCTTAATAAGGTCTTTAAATTTATAAATCTAATTACAATTAATATTATATCTCATTAATAATAACCAAATTCATAACTTTAGGTTTTTAATTTGTTATTTGTAACAATAAATTTATAAATTCCAAGTTTTTAGGTTTAATTTGAAAGCTTTTAAAATTGTTATTATTGATAATAAATTTATTTTTTAGGGTTTTGAAACTTTTGGGGCATTGGGTGGGTTTTAAAAATCAATTCAATAACTTTAGGGTTATTAATAATTTAAAATCAGCTTTTTTCCTTAAACATAAATCTTTTCATTTTGTCTTAATTTAGCTTTGTAAAAATTTAATAATAAAAATTTAAAAGTTTGAATATTATAAACATTTTTCCCCAGATTTAGGGTTGGGATTAAATTTTCCGCTCACTTTGAAACCAATTAAAACTAAAAATATTGTCCGACTGAGCAAACCCTACTCCTCGCAGCCGACCTACCGGTTCCAGTATTTAACTTGGGTTCTCACTCTCTCCACATTCGACTTGTCCTGATGATGGATCCTGATATGGATTTGAAACCTCGACTTGGTCATTTCGATACTGTGGTTTCTCCGATTATATCAACAATTACCTATCACCACAGAAATTTGGCAACAGAGAAGGTATTAGTTACCTACAGTTAAGTAGAGTCTATCAATTCGAATTTCCTCATGTGGATTTGAATTTCATGTGGCTATTAAAGCCATTGTACTTCATTGTAATTATTATCTGATTACTTTTTTTATTAATGAAAGCATTCACAGCTACACGCCATTTTTGCATTGTTCCATTCTTTAGTTGCTGAGTAAATTGTGTGATCTATTTTGCGAGTTGTGTGTTTGTCCACAAATCTATGTGCTCAATTTAATAGCGATGATGATGAACAATGATGATGATGACAGTGATGATGATGCAGATGATGACTATGATGATGAGGATGAGGATGAGGATGGGGATCATGGCGATGAAGATGGTGATGAACGATGATGGTGATGATGATGATAAGGATGATGACAATGATGATGATGAGGATGATGACTATGATGATGATGACGAGGATGAGGATGGTGATGATGATCATGATGACGATGACGATGATGACGGGGAACAATGATGATGACGATGATGATGATGATAGGTTTAGTTGAAACTTTGCTTTGATTTTATTTTCAAGCATTTGCAATCGAATGATGATGATGAACAATGATGAGGATGAGAATGAGGATGATGATGATGATGCTCATGATGACTATGACTATGATGACAATGATTATGATGATTACGATGATGAGGATGATCATGTTGATGACAACGATGATGATGATAATGAGGATGATGATGACTATAATGATGAACAATGATGGTGATGATGATGATTATGATGAGGATGAGGATGACAATGATGATGAGGAACAATGATGATGATGATGATGATGATGATCATGATTACTATGACCATGATGACGATGATTATGATGATTACGATGATGAGGATGATGATGTTGATGACAACAATGATGATGATGAGGAGGATAATGATGACTATGATGATGAACAATGATGGTTATGATGATGATGATGACGGTGATGATGATGATAAGGATGATGACAATGATGATAATCAGGATGATGACTATGATGATGATGAGGAGGAGGATGAGGATGATAATGATGATGATGATGATGATGATGACAATGATGATGATGACAATGATGATGAACAATTATGGTGATGATGATGACGATGACCATGATGATGATGATGACGACGAATAGTATGACTATGATGATGACGATGATGATGATGATTGCAATGATGATGATGATGATGACTATGATGGTGATGATAATGATGATGATGATGATGACAATGATGATGATGAGGATGATGACTATGATGATGATGATAGGGATGAGGATGATGATGAAGATGAATATGAGGAGGATGATGGCTATGATGATGATGATGAGGATTAGGATGATGATGATGAGGAGGTAGAGGAGAAGGAGGAGGAGGAGGATGACGATGATGATGAAAATGATGATGATGATGATGATGAACAATGATGGTGATGATAATGATGATGAGGATGATGACTATGATGATGATGAGGATGATGATGATGATGACGATGACCGCGATGGTGATGATGATGATGATGATGATGATGATGATGAGGATGACAATGATGATGAGTAACAATGATAATGATGATGATGATGATGATAATAATAGGTTTAGTTGAAACTTTTCTTTGATT
>LPNX010135620.1:75729-115729 GCA_001517045.1 Pseudotsuga menziesii | reverse complement strand
TTGGTTCATTTAAAATTAAATAAAAAATAGAAAAAAAATAGATTTAAATAAAAATTACATATTCAAAATCTATAGACGAAGTTGCACAAGTGTGTGAATTTTCATTAGTAGTGGACAAGCGTGCCATATGCAAAATCATGCACGAAATAGGAGAAGTGGTACAAAACATGTTTTATGTCATAAGATAGTCCAAAACACTTGGTTTGGCAACCCGAACCAAAAACCAAATCAGCCAAGTCATCCACCACGTAGGTTGGAAAAAAGGTGCCCACCAAAATTGTAAATTTAAATCACGCGTGCGCGTAGTTTAAAACGTAACGTGCAAGCACTAGAAGTGTGCTCACGCTTCTAAGTGCGTGCGTGATAAACATGCGTGCGCGCATCTGTTAAGTTAAAACTTTGTTTTGAACATGCGTGTGTGCATCTATTAAGATAAAACTTTGTTTTGAACATGTGTGCGGACATCTGTTAAGTTAAAACTTTGTTTTGAGCACATGTGCGTGCATCTGTTAAGTTAAAACTTTGTTTTGAATTTATTTTCAAGCATTTGCAATGGAATGATGATGAGGAGGAGGAAGATGATGACAAGGATGATGGGGAGGAGGATGACTATGATGATGAGGATGATGATGATGATGATGATGATGACAACGATGATGATGAAGATCATCATCGTCATCACGATGACGATGACTATGATGAAGATGATTATGATGATGATGATGATGATTACAATGATGAGGATGCTGATGTTGATGATGACCATGATGGTGATGATCAACAATGATGATGACGATGATGATGACTATGATGATGATGATGATGATGATAATGATGATGATGATGATGACGGAGATGACGATGACGACGACGACGATGAGGATGATGATGATGATGATCATGATAATGAATAGATGCCACTATGATGACAATGATTACGATGATGATTACGATGATAAATATGATGGTGATGATGATGATGATGACAATGATGATGATGACGATGGTGACTATGATGAGGAGGAGGAGGATGAGGATGATGAGGAGGAGGAGGAGGAGGAGAAGGATGACTGTGATGAGGATGATGATGATGATGATGATGATGATGACGATGACGACGATGACGATGATGATGATGATGAACAATGATGGTGATGATGAGGATGAGGATGATAACAATGATGATGATGATGATGAGGATGAGGATGAGGATGATGACAATTATGATGATGATGAGGATGAGGACAGCGATGACGATGATGATGATGGTGATGACGATGGTGACAATGATGATGAGGAGGATGATGATGATGATGATCACGATGACGATGATGATGAATGATGATGGTGATGATGATGATGATAAGGATGATGACAATGATGATGATGAGAATGATGACTATGATAATGATGATGAGGATGACGATGATGATGATGATGACGATGACGACGATGATGATGACGATGATGAGGAGCAATGATGATGATGATGATGATAGGTTTAGTTGAAACTTTGCATTGATTTTATTTTCAAGCATTTGCAATAGAATGATGATGATGAACAGTGATGATGATGAGGAGGATGATGAGAATGATGATGATGGGGATGATGACTATGATGATGATGACAGGATGATGATGATGATGATGATGATGATGATGGTGATGATGATGGCGATGACAATGATGATGAACAATCATGGTGATGATGATGATGAGGAGGATGAGAATGAGGATGATGATGATAATGATCATGATGACTATGACTATGATGACAACGATTATGATGATTACGATGATGAGGATGATGATGTTGATGACGATGATGATGATGATAATGAGGATGATGATGACTATGATGATGAACAATGATGGTGATGATGATGATGATGATGATGATGATGTTGATGATGAGGGAAAATGATGATGATGATGATGATCATGATCATGATGACTATGACCATGATGACAATGATTATGATGATTACGATGATGAGGATGATGATGTTGATGATGACAATGATGATGATGATGAGGATGATGAGGAAAAATGATGATGATGATGATGATGATAAGGATGATGACAATGATGATGATGATGATGATGACTATGATGATGATGATGACGATGACGATGAGGATGAGGATGATGATGATGATAATGATGATGACGATGACAATGATGATGAACAATTATGGTGATGATGATGATGATGAGGAGGATGAAGATGATGATGATGACAATGATGATGAGGAACAATGTTGATGATGAGGATGGGGATGAGGATTATGATGATGACAACGATGATAAGGAACAATAATGATGATGATGTTGGTGATGACGATGACGATGAACAATGATCTTGATGATGATGATCACGATGATGATGATGAAGATGATGATCATGATGACTATGACTATGATGACGATGATTATGATGATGATGATGATGATTACGATGATGAGGATGATGATGTTGATGATGACGATGATGACCATGATGATGACCATGACGATGATGACCATGATGATGATGGTGATGACTATGATGATGATGATGATGATGATGACGACGACGACGATGATGACTATGATGATGATGATGATGATGATCACGAATAGTATGACTATGATGACAATGATGATGATGATGATGATGATGATTACAATGATGATGATGATGATGACTATGATGGTGATGATAATGATGGTGATGATAATGAAGGTGATGATTATGACAATGATGATGATGAGGATGATGACTATGATGATGATGATGGGGATGAGGATGACTATGATGATGAAGATGAGGAGGATGATGACTATGATGATGATGATGAGGATGAGGATGATGATGAGGAGGAGGAGGAGGAGGAGGATGACGATGATGATGATGATGATGATGATGACAATGACGATGACAATGATGATGAAGAATGATGGTGATGATGATGATGAGGATGATGACTATGATGATGATGAGGATGATGATGATGATGATGATGACGATGATGGTGATGATGATGATGAGGCTGATGATGACGACGACGATGAGGAGGAACAATGATGATGATGATGATGATGATGATTATGATAATAGGTTTAGTTGAAAGTTTTATTTGATTTTATTTTCAAGCATTTTCAATTGAATGATGACAATGAACAAAAAAAAATTGTTCACTATTTTTTTTAAGCACAAGGACGCGAACACATACCTATATGCGATTGCACAAAACATGCGTACGTGTCCACATACACATGTGGGCGTGTCATTAGGAGCACGCCTGTGATCCTATTTCCACATTGGAAATCTAGCATGGAGGTTCGCCACTGCTGAAGCAAGAGCATGTGCGTGCCTCGAGGGGTGTGTGCTCATTCTTGTTTTTTTGCCGCTCGTGCACTCCCATTGCAAGATATTTTGGTAGTAGCTTCTTGTGGACGCCCCTCACCATACCATTTCCTTTCAAATTTGGGACCATTTGTTGAATGTTGGAACCCTCTAGAGTCATGACTAGTTAAGCTTGAATTTGTTCAATTTGTACTTTTCTCCAAAATTCCAAAAAATGGACATTACATTGATGCAATGATGCAGATTGAGTGCACAACCTTTATGTGTGTGAGTTTTAGAAGAGACATCCACTCCCAGTGCTTGTGTTTCCATACCACAAATTACATGACTTTCCTGTAGTGGCTCATTAAATTATGCTAGGGTGAGTTTGAAGTTTGTTACATTGGTTACATGGAATGCAATGATAACATAATTATTTAAGAATGGTAATTTAGAGGATATGTGGCAATGTTTGTCTTCCCATTTTTGCATTCCTTCCTTTATATTTAGGAAAATCATCCTCATAATCTTACAAACCTAAGGGAAATTTTGTTGTTTTGGGGTATGTTGATAGATAGTCACATATGGAGGGTCTCGTTTCACTTCCCGTTTGATTTAGAGACTCACTCAACAATTCCATTTTTGGAAAAGGGAGGCTTCACAATATCATCCTTTGGATATTGGGTAGGTATAAAGTACCAATAAAGAATTGGAATCAATATTGAAAAAAATTATGCAAATTTTCTGCACTAATTGGGCAATGAGACTCTTGGAAGATATTTGAAGGGCGTATAGAACCACTTGGACTAGTAATCCAAGGTTCACCCCTTACAAGCTTATTTATAATAATAATTCTATTTTTTCGAATGATTTCATAATTAAGACAAACAAAACTACTTGCAGGTGGGATTGGATCTTACAAAAGGACATCAACATTTCTTACACCCACTCAATGAGCTTGATGAGTTGTGACAAGTTATTGTCCAACAAACCTTTGTTTTTCAACATCAATGAGGAAAATAGCATGATACATTTATGAAGAAGAAAACATTCAAAGTAGGGGTTGGGTGTTGCTACATGACTCAAGGTTCAAAGAATTCAAGGGGAAGTTACATAAAATATGGTTAGGTACATATGAAGTGGATACATTCTTTGACAATGATACTATCAAGTTGAGAACCAGTGATGAAAGTTAACTGCTTTGCTTGCTAATGGATACCGATTGAGGGTATATCAAATCCCATTAAATAGAGAATCTTTTGTCTTGAAATGTCATTTAGTCTTGAAATATGGATATAGGTAATATCTCAGGAAAATATGCTTATTAGGTGATGGATTACTATTATAATTGCATTATTCCATAAATGGTGGTATACAAAACTATGGAAAATTGGCATATTCCTTTGAAGAGAAAGTGTTTCCCGTGGCTCTCTTTTCATAACTGTATTAAGAATTGGAATAATCTCTCTCAGAGAGGTCTAATTAAAGGAGAAACTTTTGTAGTTTATATAAGGATCTTATGGGAACAATGGAACATATTTTTTTCAAATGGCCAGTTACTATTCATATCTAGAGCACAATATGTATATCTCTCAACATTCCTAACTCCTGGGTAAAGCTTTCCTTTGAATAAAATTTATTTCATTGGTTCAATCTTTGCAAAATGTATGGCGTTTACCAACATTTATTCCCTAAGGTATTGTGAAAACTAGAAATTCCATCTAATTTGAAGACAATAAATTGGATATTGGTCAGGTTTACTTGCAAAGTTTTAGTTTATATAAAGATTGTGTTTCTGAAGTGCATAGGTGTATGAAATTCAAAGAAGTGTTGGATGTTCCTTTTCCTCTAGATGCAACTTGTTTTGTTGATGGAGCTATAAAAGATGGTTTTTGTGTTGCTAATGCAGTTCATCAGATTAATAAGGATCACTATTTTACCCTTAAACTAAATTGTGGTCTTCGCTCCAATACTGTAGCAGAATTGTTGGCACTTTGGTGTTTATGAGGGATGGCACATTTATTTGGGATTGATACATTAAATGTCTGTGCATATTCTATGGTAATTGTTAAATGGGAGAATGAAGAGTTCAAAACTCAAGTGATCAATATGCTAAATGAGAGTAAAAGAACAAAGGATATTTTGTCATTTTTTAAAATTTTGTTTCTATTAAGCATGTATACCTTGAATGAAATCAAGATGTTAAACCTTTGTGAAAATGTGCACTAAAGGAAGAGAAGGGTTTACTTTTATGACAAGTGTTCCTCTCTCGAAGATAAAGGTGCTTCAAACTTTTTCCTGATGTAACTAATATGTATACTTTGTCTCTGGGTACATAGGAGACATGTAGTGTCTTTTGTTTTGTTGTTATTTTTGTTGGGTTAAACTGTTGGTTTTTTAGTAATTGTTTTTTTACAGTTTTGATGATAAATATTTTTAGTTGACTATTTGGCATAGCTATTGTTTTGAATTATTTCAATTTAGATATAACATGTGATGAAGGAACAAGTGGGAAAAAGGTTTCCTAACATGATTAATTTAATTTTTAAAATTGTAATTTTCTTTAGTATTTGAAATGATTTATAAAACTTTTATGTGTTTTTTTTGTCAATTGACTCGAAAATGGGGTGGTTTTTCCTCCTAAACCAAATTCAAATATTGCTTGTGACTAGGTGGTGAAAACAACTTTTATGATTTATTTTTTCCCTAAATTAAGTATTAACATTTTAAAATAATATTGATTGATTTTTTATTTTTTTTTGGATGAACACATTTTAAAATCATAATGATATTGATTAATTATTTTTACTTTTTAACATTTTAAAATAATATTAATTCTTTTTTTTTTAAATATTTTATTAATAGAATGTGTAGACTCAAGTAGTTAGGCATTAAAAAGAAGAAAAATTCTAAAAAAATATCTTTGTTTTGATTTATTTTAAAAGTATTTAAATGTGATGTGTGAGATGTAGAAGAGTTGGTGGTCCTATATGGTTAAGAAGTCCCCTAAACTGAAAGCTTGCTGGTTTTAATCCCAGTCTAAGATGCGGTGCCATCCCCTGCTAATCAGGGTTTCCACCACTTTTCCAAAAATAAATATTAGAAGTAGCTACACAACTTCTTGGAATATGGAATAAGAATATGAAACGTGCAAAATCGAATTTCCTTCCAAGATATATAACTTTGATTTAGGGAAACTAAGTATAAATCCCAAATAATGAGGTTCTTCTAAGGTTTCTATGTTATTTTTTCCCCAAAAAATAATGAATATGTTTGCGTTGGTCCACTCGTTTGGTATGCAAATGGTGGAATTTTGTGAAAACAATTATATAGAGTNTATATATATATATATATATCTAAGCAAGTTATTCATGCCCTAGAATGACAAGGTTGAGCGTTGGTCCATGACATCTTGGTCTTAACATAGTCAATGAACGATATTTTTTTTTAGGATGTAGGTATTTGTGTCTTCTTGTGTGGGTTCTTTCCCGTTCTTGAAATAGGAGAGCCAATCAAAAGTTATAGACAAAGAAAATATCCTACCTTTTGTGTTAGATTGACATTGGCAATAGAAAAAAATAATAGATTTAAATAAAAATTACATATTTAGAATCTACAGATAAAGTTACACAAGTGTGTGAATTTTCATTAGCAATGGGAAAGCATGCGATATGAAAAATCATGCACGAAATAGGAGAAGTGGCACAAAACATGTTTTATGTCATAAGATAGTCCAAACCACTTGGTTTCGCAACTTGAACCTAAAACCAAATTAGCTAAGTCATCCACCACGTAGGTTGGAAAAATAATGCCCGCTAAAATTGTAAATTTAAATCACATGTGCGCGTAATTTAACATGTAATGTGCACATGTTTATGTATTTGTAAGTTCAGAATGTATTCATCTATGTATCTTATGTATTGTAACCTGATGTTTATGTCAGGATGTATCTATCATGTAATTGAGTCATGTTGTCATGCCCTGATGTTCTGATCGAGAGAATTAATAATGTAAACAAGTCATGTCAAGTCATAATGGGTAACCATCCGATTGTCTAAGGGTTAAAATCCCTTCAGTTTCAGGGCACTAGGGTTATTAGACTCTCCTAGTAGAGGTCGGCCCTAGTAGGGTTTAAGTCACGTCTGGATTGGTATAAATAGAGAGTTGGACTCTCTATTTAGCACACAAATCACACACACTCAAGTGTAATGCATAGTTGAGGAAGAGAAAGACACTGGGGCTAGAGGAAAGGGCTTGCTGCTGTTGGGAGATTGCTTTAGTATTTTTGGGTTTCACTTTGGAACTGATTCTATCTTAGAGGAAGTTGCGAGGTTTTCTCCATTTATGGATTCCCTAAGGAAAAACACTGTGTTCATTGTCTCTTGTGTTTAATTGCTGTGCTTGTTGTTCTCTTAGTTAAAGATCCTAATGATATGCTAGCTAAATGTTGAAAAACTAACATGGTATCAAAGCTAATATGAGAAGAAGACATTGTGCAGCTGTGGGAACTAGGGCTTCCTTGTTGATGGATCTTCCTCCACAAATTTTCAGCAAAAGTAAGGTGGAATAACTCTCCTCCTTAAAGTTCATCTTTCTGTCGAAGCAGAATCCGATTCTGAGGTTTTTTAGTTTTGGACGTGTCACTACTGTCGGAAATTAGGGCTTTTCACAGAAGAGGAATTTTTCATTGATCCCAAGCCTGGATTGATATACTCCGCAAAATCAAAGTTAGGGACAAATTTCAAGGCATTTGGGTGGACAAAACTTTGGAAAAGAAAAACCCTAATTTGCTCCTGAACCAGCTTTACAGGATTTCAGCTCAAGTTTCAGATCTGACATCTTGACTCTGGTAAGATCTAGAATCTTTTGTATTTACATTTGAGGTTCTCTGTTAAGATGTCTCATCATACCAATCTTGATGAAAAGCTTGAGGGAGTTTATAACTTCCGAGCATGGAAGTATAGGATCTCCTTGGTCCTGGAAGAAAATGAGTTGGACTCCTATATCCAAGAGGAGGTTCCAGTTCCAGAGGGAGATGAGGAAAAGGCCTTACATAAGAAGAGAATGGTTATGGCAAAGAGGATCATTGCTGATTCTATCAAGGATCACCTTATCCCATAGGTGTCCTCTCTCAAGACACCTAAAGCTATGTTAGATGCTCTAACCAAACTGTTTGAAGGAAAGAACATCAATAGGAAGACGACTCTAAGGAACCAGTTGAAGAATGTCAAGATCCAGAATGGGGAGACCATCTAGTCATACTTTACAAGGGTCTCCCAGGTCAAAGAACAGCTAGAAGTTGTAGATGAAGAAGTGGAGAATGCAGAGATTATGATGACAACATTGAATGGCCTTCCTAGGTCATGGTATTCTTTCATCCAAGGAATTTGTGCTAGAAAGAATTTGGTCAAGTTCAACAAACTGTGGGAAGAATGTTCTCAAGAAGAAGCTCAGATAACAGCTCGAGAAGAGAAGATGAGAAGTGAAGATCAAGCTCTCGCAGTACACTCAAATAAAGGAAGAAGGGAAAAGCATTATCACCAAGGTAAGCATTCTCACCAGAAAGGTTCATCTAAACTCAGATGTTATACATGTGATGAAATAGGGCACTTTGATAGATACTATCCTATGAATAAGAATGGGTTCAAGAAGAAGAAGAACTCCAAAAGAAAACATCATGCTCACACTACTGAGGATGATGATCCTCCAAAGAAGAGAGCAAAGCAAGAAAGTGAAGATGAATATGTTTTGATTTTCGCTCTCACAAAAACTGCCACATATGGAAGCAAAGATTGGCTTATTGACAGTGGGGCTTCCAAGCACATGATAGGATTCAAGGAATCCTTTGGGAATCTATCTAAACATAACTCACCCCATAAGGTGAAGCTAGGAGATGACTACCAATATCCAATAAAAGGTAGTGGTGAATCCTCCTTCAATCTAGATTCTGGAAAGTCTATAAAAATGAAGGATGTTCTATTTGTACCAGGATTAAAGAAGAATATTCTATCCATATCGGCACTAGATGCAAAAGGCATGAGAGTTGCATTCATAGATGGTCAAGTAATTATGTGGCCAAGAGGAGATACTATTGATGATGCAATAGTGATTGGATAACAAGAAGGATGTATATACAAACTAAAGGGCCATTCAGAACAAGCTATGGTCCATGACACAGTAGAGACAAATGAACTATGGCATAGAAGGCTTGCACATGTTCATTACAGAGCACTACCACTTGCAAGCAAAGTTGTTGAAGGTCTTCTAGAAATACAAGCAAAACATGAAGGGGTCTGCAAAGGATCTGTGAAAGGGAAGAATACAAAGAAGACATTTCCAAGTAGAGAAAGCAAAGCAAAAGGAATCTTGGAAATCATCCACTCCGATGTATGTGGTCCAATGTCATCAAGTTCATTAAGCGGGTATGTATACTATGTTTTTTTTATTGATGAATTTTCTAGGAATACATGGATTTAATTCATGAAGAACAAAGATGAAGTGTTCAGCAAATTCAAGGAATTCAAATCCTCGATCGAGAACCACACAGAAAAGAAGATCAAGACCTTTCGATCAGATAATGGCGAAGAATTCACATGAAGTGAATTCAAAGAGCTATGCAAAGAATCAGGGATTAGGAGGGAGTTATCCACTCCTTAAAATCCACAACAGAATGGGATTGTAGAGAGGAAGAATAGAACCATCATGGAAGATGCAAGAGACATGCTTCATGATCAAGATATTCCTATGCATCTTTGGGTAGAAGCTTCCAGAACAACGGTGTATGTACAGAACCGTACTCCACATAGAGTACTCGAAAATAAGACTCCTGAAGAATTCTTCTCCGGCAAGAGACCAGAAGTCAGCCATCTCAGAATATTCGGCTTTCTAGTGTACATACAAATTCCAAGAGAAAAGAGGACAAAACTAGATCCTTAAGGAAAGAAGGGTATATTTGTAGGATACTCTAAAAGCTCGAAGGCTTACAAAATATACTTCCCAAGATACAAGAAGATCGACATCAGTAGGGATGTAACATTTGATGAAGACGCAGCTTACAACAAATACATAAAGAGACCTGCTGAAGAACCTGAAGAATCCGAAGCTCCCAAAATTCATGATACAACCATGACTGAAGAAATTCAAGAAGAAGATCGAGAATTTGAAGAACCACAAAGACCTGTAGATCCACCTCAGGAGAAGAATCCTCACAAGAGGAAACTTGCTTGGGTTCGAGAAATTATCCAAGGGGCTGAAAGATATGGTGCTCCAGAAGAAAATCATAGAGAAAGAAAGAGAACCAGATATTGCTTCGGATATGTAGCCTTACTATGTGACTTTATCAAAGAAGAACCTTCAAGTTATGAAGAGGCGGCAGAGCGTAAAGAATGGAAGGATGCAATGATCGAAGAATATCAATCAATCATGAAGAACGATGTTTGGGATGTCATCCCAAGACCAAAAGGGAAGTCAGTTGTAACTTCCAAGGTGATCTACAAGATCAAGCATGTTGCGGATGGTAGCGTAGAGAAATATAAGGCAAGGTTTGTGGCTTGTGTCTTCTCACAGAAGGAAGGAATAGATTATGAAGAAACCTTTGCTCCTGTAGCCAGATACACTTACATCAGGTCAGTACTTGCTTTGGCTACAGTAATGAAATGGAAGATACACCAAATGGATGTCAAGACTGCTTTCTTGAATGGTGTAGTAGAAGAAGAAGTGTATGTCGAACAGCCACTCAATTTTGAGACACATGATAGAGAGTCTCATGCATGCATATTGAAGAAAGCCCTATATGGTTTGAAACAAGCACCCAGGACCTGGTACGGCAGAATTGACAACTTTCTATCTAGTATGGGCTTTACCAAGAGTAAAGCAGATTCCAACCTTTACTACAAGGTTGAACATGGAAACCCAGTGATGCTTCTATTATATGTAGATGATCTGTTTGTAATAGGTATGGATGGGTTGATTGCTGATATGAAGAGAAATCTTGCTGCCAAGTTTGAAATGAAGGACTTGGGTATGATGCATTACTTTCTAGGCATGGAGGTGTGGTAGAGTATAGATGGAATCTTCCTTGGACAAGGGAAGTATGCAGTAGAGATCCTGAAGAGGTTCGGGATGATGGACTGCAAGGCTATGGCCACACCTATGGCATCGAACCTGAAGCTATTGAGTGATGCTTCATTAGAGTCGATTGATTGGGTCATTGATGTACCTTACGAACACGAGACCAAGCATTTGATTTGCTATGAACACCTTGAGCCAGTTCTTGATAGATCGGAGAAATGTTCACTTGATTGCTGCAAAAAATATTTTGAGGGACCTAAGGGGTACAATTGATTATGGGCTCAAGTACAATGCAAATCAAAATATTAACCTAGACGGTTATGTTGATTCAGATTAGGTAGGAAGTGCCATCGATAGGAGGAGCACTTCAGCATGTTGCTTCAATATGGGATCAGGAGTGATCTCTTGGTTTAGCAGGAAGCAATCCTGTGTGGCACTAAGTACAACTGAACCAGAGTATGTCGTAGCTTGTTCAGCTAGTTGTGAGGCAGTCTGGCTATGGAAGCTACTATCTGATTTATTTGATCTCCAAATGGATGCTACTTGTATACATTGTGACAACCAGAGTTGTGTGAAGTTGTCAGAGAATCTAGTGTTCCATGACAAGTTGAAGCATATCGAGATCAAGTATCACTATATCAGGGATATGGTGTAGTGGGGAGTAGTGAAGCTCCAGTATGTTATGACAGAGGAACAAATAGCTGATGTATTGACAAATCCATTGGCTAGGGTGAATTTTGAGTAATTCAGGGAGAAGCTTGGTGTTCTCCAGATCGAGGTTTCCTCCAGGGCAAAAGTGATGAGTCCCATAGCCATTCTGACATGGTGACAGGATTGGTTCCTTGCATGGTCATATGTAAGGGTTGAGCCATTCTATCATGGTAAGAGGATTGGTTCCTTCCATGTCAGATATGAGTGTTGATTGCCATTCTAGGAATGGAGGCACCTGGTCAATTACTAGGAACACTCATTCTGGGACTGAGAGAGCCATTCTGATGAGTAGGTCAGATGTAAGGGCTGAACCATTCTGTCATGGCTAAAGGATTAGGTTCCTCCCATGTCAGATGTGAGTGTTGGCCATTCTGTCAAGTAGGATAGATGTAAGGGCAATTGCCATTCTGGGAATGGAGGCACCTGGTCAGTTACCAGGTAGCTCAGTCTGGGACTTGGGGCCATTCTAACAAAGGTGTAGGATTTGGTTCCTACAAGTTCAAATGTGAGTGCATGCCCTTCTGAACATGCATGTTGGATTGGTTCCTCGCATGTATCAGATGTAAGTGTAGGGCCCTTCTGGATGTGTGTGTTGGATTGGTTCCTCGCATGTGCCAGATATAAGTGCAAAACCTTTCTAGACATACATGTTGGATTGGTTCCTCGTATGTGCTAGATATAAGTGCAGATCCTTTTTGGACATACATGTTGGATTGGTTCCTCATATGTGCCAAATGTGAGTGCTAGGCCTTTCTGACAGGGTTGTGGCATTGGTTCCCACATGGTCAGATGTGAGTGCTAGGTATGCCTTTCTGATATGATTATAGGTTAGTTCCTACATGATCAGATGTAAGTGCTGGGTGAATACCTACATGATGGCTAGGCCTACATCCAGCATGAAAAAGGGATAGCTCTGTAGAACTTCCTATGATGAGAAGAATCGTGAGATAGCACACATGAAGATTTAGTATTGATGAGCCAATAGAGATGATCCAGATCGAGGGATGATCTAGATCCAGTGATGATGTCCAGTGATGATCCAGATCAAGGGATGATCCAGATCTAGTGATGATGTCTAGTGATGATCTAGATCGAGTGATGATCCAGATCTGAAGATGAAGATGAATTGAAGATGAAGATGACTTGAAGACTAAGAATACTTGAAGATGTAGATGATCCAGAGAATAAGAACAGTGCTGAAAATTGTGTCGAAAGAATACCTTCCTAGTTAAGAGGGAGTGTTGATGTATTTGTAACTTCAGAATTTATCCATCTATGTATCTTATATATTGTAACCTGATGTTTATGTCAGGATGTATCTATCATGTAATTGAGTCATGTTGTCATGCCCTGATGTTCTGATTGGGAGAATTAATAATGTAAAAAAGTCATGTCAAGTCATAGTGGGTAACCCTCCGATTGTCTAAGGGTTAAAGTCCCTGCAGTTCCGGGGCACTAGGGTTATTAGACTCTCCTAGTAGAGGTCATCCCTGGTAGGGTTTTAGTCAAGTCTGGATTAGTATAAATAGAGAGCTAGACTCTTTATTTAGCACACAGCTCACACACACTCAAGTGTAGCGCATAGTTGAGGAAGAGAAAGACACTGGGGCTAGAGGAAAGGGCTTGCTGTTGTCAGGAGATTGTTTTACTGTTTTTGGGTTTCACTTTGGTGCTGATTCTATCTCAGAGGAAGTTGCGGGGTTTTCTCCATTTCTGGTTTCCCAGAGGAAAAACACTGTGTTCATTGTCTCTTGTGTTTAATTGTTGTGCTTGTTGTTCTCTCAATTAAAGATCCTAATGATACGCTAGCTAAATGTTGAAAAACTAACAGCACACAATAGAAGTGCGCTCACGCTTCTAAGTGCGTGCACGCATCTGTTAAGTTAAAACCTTCTTTTGAACATGCATGTGCACATATATTAAGTTAAAAATTTGTTTTGAACACACGTGTGTGCATCTGTTAAGCTAAAACTTTGTTTTGATTTTATTTTCAAGCACTTGCAATGGAATGATGATTATGTGGAGGAAGATGATGACAATGATTATCAGGAGGTGGATGAATATGATGATGAGGATGACGATGATGATGATGGAAATGATGATGATGATGAACAATGATGGTGATGATGATGATGATCATCATCATCATCACGATGACTATGACAATGATGAGGATGATTATGATGATGATGATGATTACAATGATGAGGATGATGATGTTGATGATGACCATGATGATGATGACCATGACAATGATGATGAACAATGATGATGATGGTGATGATGATTATGATGATGATGATGATAATGATGACGACGATGATGACGACGACGACGACAATGACGATGATGACGACGACAACTACATTGATGATGATGATGATCCTGAATAGTATGACTATGATGGCAATGATTATGATGATTACTACAATGATGAGGATGATGATGACTATGATGGTGATGATGATGACGATTGTGACTATGATGATGATGATGAGGATGAGGATGATGAGGAGGAGGAGGAGGAGGAGGATGACTATGACGAGGATGATGAGGATGAGGATGATCATGATCATGATAATGAGGATGATGATGATGATGAACAATGACGACGATGATGAGGATGAGGATGATGACTATGATGATGATGATGAGGATGAGGATGAGGATGATGACAATCATGATGATGATGAGGATGAGGATGGCGATGACAATGATGACGATGGTGACGACGATGGTGACAGTGATGATGATGATGAGGAGGAATAATGATGATGATGATGATGATAGGTTTAGCTGAAACTTTGCTTTGATTGTATTTTTAAGCATTTTTGGTGGAATGAAGATGATGACCATGGAGATTGTTAGAATTATTAATCATCCCTTGTCCAATTTGGCATATGTCTAAATCAGGAGTCCATCCAGTCTATTTTTAGTAATTAGCACCATTGGGTGCACTTGGCCTAATTGGGGCACATGTTTCAATTACTAAAGTGTGGGGATCACTAATTGAGGCTTACTGCCACTGATTGCACTTGATTGCATCAGTTTAGGAGCCTCCTAGACCAATAACTACAATTCAATAGCCATTGGGAGTGTCAAAACCAACCAAGGTCAGTTCAGTTCAGTTGATGACTAGTCAAGCTAAGTCAAGAGTTAGTTACATTCAGTTCTAGTCCTCTACATTCAGTTAGCGCTAGGTTTACATGACTGCACTTACGAGGGGTGCATTTCTCAGATACCATAGTTAGTTAGCCTTAGTAAACAGTAAATGTAACAATTGAGTTGTGTTTTAGAGCTCTGATGAACTTCAGTTATGGTTTAGACAAGGTCAGTTAACTATTGAGTCCTCCGATAGTGATTTATACAAGGTCTTAGTTACCTACAGTCAAGTAGAGTCTATCAATTCGAATTTCCTCATGTGTATTTGAATTTCATGTGGCTATTAAAGCCATTGTACTTCATTGTAATTATTATCTTATTACTTTTTTTATTAATGAAAGCATTCACACCTGCAAGCCATTTTTGCACTGTTTCATTCTTCAATTGCTGAGTAAATTGTGTGATCTATTTTGTGAGTTGTGTGTTTGTCCACAGATCTATGTGCTCAATTTAATTTGGTATCAGAGCCTCGGTAGATAAGACCCCTCTCCTCCTCACATCTCCAGCTGGATCATTTTTTTTAGCAAATTGCTCCTTCCAGTACTGCACCAGAAGCAGAGAATTTACCACTTAATATCCCAAGTTAGGAAATTGTTGATCAAGCTTGCTTGATCAACTATGTTGGGTGTGGAGGAAATTCCAAAAGTGCAGACTCTCGACCTTACTTTGTATGTTTGATTGTGTGACAGATTATCATCTGGTCTTATAGCATTCACTACAAGTAGCCCTTTCTTCTCACTACATTTGCTACAACAGCCCATTCCTTCTTACTGCATTCAAAATGGATCATCCAGTAGAGCCTCTCAATCTGTTCAACTATCACCAGTGGAAGGAAGACATGGTGGTAATGCTCCACACCAAGAAGCTCTTCAGACTCATAGAAGAAATAGAGGCAGTGCCAGCTTCAGATAATGACAAAGAAAAGTACATGAACAAGCTTGATGAATCCCATGGACACTTGCTCTCCTCAGTCTCTAGAGATCTTCGATTCCACATCCAAGGATTGAAGACTCCCAAAGAGGTTTGGGACAAGCTTGCCTCCTTATTTGATAAGTAGGATGAGATGAGTATCCACCAGCTTGAAAATGATCTAATCACTCTTAAAACATCCACCTTCAAATCACTGAATGAATTCTTCACAAAGTTCAAGAACTTGATATATCAGTTGAAGCAATGCAAAGTGGAGAAGGATGAAGATCAGCTCATCCTTTCCATTCTCACAAAGCTCAATGCAGACTACTCAATATTTTTATCCACCTTCCAAACAGTAAGGCTCACTAATCCAAATTGGGAGATGCCCACTCTTAATGCCTTCATCCAATATCTTATTTATGAGAATGATAAATTGATCCAAATGGGGATCATTCGATCTTCCAAAGATCTAGCTCTGTTTGCAAGAGGAGATAAGGTAGCGAGTGACAAAGGGAAGCAAAGAGATGAGTCTCCTATGAAGAAAGAGTAGTCAAAAGAGCCTTCAGGTTCGAAGAGAAGCAAGAATAATGGCAAAGGCAAGGTCCTATGCTCTTACTGTGGAAGGGGATTTCATTCAGAAAGCTCCTGTATGAGAAGACAACTTGATGAAATGGCTCTTCTTTTGAAGAAACATAACATTTATGTACCTTCTAGCACAAGGAAGGATGAATCCAAAGAAGAATAAGATGAAGAAGAATACCAAAAGAAAGGCCATGCACTGAAGGCTTGCTGCACATCAGCACATGTCTTCCTCATTGATTCTGGAGCTTCCAACCATATGGTTGCATCCAGAGAATCATTATCTTCTTTTCAGTCCTTTGATGGTCCTCATATTTAGATGGGCAATAACAGTAAAGTAAAAACAAAAGGGAAGGGCTCTGTCAAGCTTGAACATGGAAGGTTCAAAGATGTGCTATTTGTTCCCTCCCTAGCTTCAAACCTATTATCTGTCTATAAGATGACCCATATTGGATCTCCAAAGTGAGTAATATTTGGTCCTGAATTAGTGGAGTTCACATATATCTCTACTGGGAGAATCATAGCAAAGGGTACTACAAATCATGCTTCAAAATCATATGAGTTCTCACATTTCATGCCTCCTTCAGAACCAGTGCACTCTCAACAACCACTTGCAAGGGAAGGTAAAATCATTGCATCTACTTCTTTTATAGATTCTACTAGTATTGCAGATCCATCTTTATCAGTTTATGAGATTGAGATTCAAGGTGACTCAGATCTAGATTCAGTCCCTACTTCCAAAGTGGAAGCTAGGAAGATGACTGGAAACTCACCTGACACTCAGAAACGAAAGACCCTTGTGCTATGCCATGCAATATTACCTCCTTCAGAGAGATGCAATAGACTCCCTATAAGATGCTATATGACAAGGGCTCAATCTCACTACATTCAGAAGAATGGATATGATCATACACCTCTTCATTCAGCAAGAGACAAAGGTTACATTCCTCCTTCCTTCCATCATCATTTTTGGAGAAGGAGAAGTCTACATGCCATGCCCCAGAATACCTGTGCACAACACACCATGCATGTTGCTTTTCTACCTCATAGAGATGAAGATTGCAGCAACATATTTTCAAGTTTTTCAAACTCGAGACCTGATTCTACCTGCTTAGATAGAGGGGGGGGCCTTTTTCCCATGTGGTTTTTTCCCTAGCTCCTTGTATTAAGAAATTACTTTATTTTACTTGATGTAATGGGTGACCTGTGGTCTTAGTTACCAAGGCCCACAGATTGTCCAAGTTAGCATTCAGGGGGGGTGTTAGGATTATTAATCCTCCCTTGTCCAACTTGGTCATATGTCTAAATCAAGAGTAATGTCTAAATCGGGAGTCCATCTAGTCTATTTTTAGTCATTAGCACCATTGGGTCCACTTGGCCTAATTGGGGCACATGTTTCAATTACTAAACTGTGGGGAACACTAACTGAGGCTTACTGCCACTGATTGCACTTGATTGCATCAGTTTAGGAGCCTCCTAGACCAATCCCTACAATTTAAGAGCCACTGGGAGTGTCGAAACCAACTAAGGTCAATTCAGTTAAGTTGATGACTAGTCAAGCTAAGTTAGGAGTGAGTTACATTCAGTTCTAGTCCTCTACATTCAGTTAGTGCTAGATTTACATGACTGCACTCAGGAGGGGTGCATTTCTCACCTACCATAATCAGTTAGCCTTAGTTAACACTAAATGTAACACTTGAGTTGTGTTTTAGAGCTCTAATGAACTTCGGTTATGGTTTAGACAAGGTCAGTTAACTATTGAGTCCTCCGATAGTGATTTAGACAAGGTCTTAGTTACCTACAATCAAGTAGAGTCTATCAATTCGAATTTCCTCACATGGATTCGAATTTCATGTGGCTATTAAAGCCATTGTACTTCATTGTAATTATTATCTGATTATTTTTTTTTATTAATGAAAGCATTCACAGCTGCAAGCCATTTTTGCATTGTTTCATTCTTCAATTGCTGAGTAAATTGTGTGATCTATTTTGTGAGTTCTATGTTTGTCCACAGATCTATGTGCTCAATTTAATAGTGATGATGATGAACAATGATGATGACGAGGAGGAGGAGGATGACAATGATGATGATGCGGATAATGACTATGATGATGATGATGATGATGATGATGACGATGACGATGAAGATGATGATGAACGATGATTGTGATGATGATGACAATTATGATGATGAGGATGATGATTATGATGATGATGACAAGGATGATGAGGATGATGATGATGATGATGACGATGACGATGATGAGGAACAATGGTTATGATGATGATGATGATGATCATGATGATGATGATAGGTTTAGTTGAAACTTTGCTTTGATTTTATTTTCAAGCATTTGCAATAGAATGATGATGATGAACAATGATGATGAGGAGGAGGAGGATGACAATGATGTTGATGAGGATGATGACTATGATGATGATGATCAGGATGATGATGATGATGATGATGATGATGATGATGATGGCGATGACAATGATGATAAACAATGATGGTGATGATGATGATGATGAGGATGAGAATGAGGATGATGATGATGATGATCACGATGACTATGACTATGATGACAATGATTATGATGATGAGGATGATGATGTTGATGACGACAATGATGATGATAATGAGGATGATGATGACTATGATGATGAACAATGATGGTGATGATGATGATGAGGTTGATGATGACGACGATGATGATGAGGAACAATGATGATGATGATCACGATGACTATGACCATGATGACAATGATTATGATGATTACGATGAGGAGGATGATGATGTTGATGATGACAATGATGATGATGGTGAGGATGATGATGAATATGATGATGAACAATGATGGTTATGATGATGATTATGATGAGGATAATGATGATGATGATGATGGTGGTGGTGATGATGATGATAAGGATGATGACAATGATGATGATGAGGATGATGACTATGATGGTGATGATGATGATTGTGATGATGATGATGATGATGATGATGACGGCGATAATGATGATGAACAATGATGGTGATGATCATGATCATGATCATGAGGATGACGATGATGATGATGACGACGATGATGAAGAACAATGATGATGATGAGGATGAGGATGAGGATGATGACGACAATGATGATCTGATGATTACAATGATGATGATGATGATGATGACTATGATGGTGATGATAATGATGATGATGATGATGACAATGATGATGATGAGGATGATGACTATGTTGATGATGATGCAGATGAGAATGAAGATGAAGATGAAGATGAGGAGGAGGATGACTATGATGATGACCATGAGGATGAGGATGATGATGAGGAGGAGGAGGAGGAGGAGGAGGAGGAGGATGACGATGATGATGATGATGATGACAATGACGATGACAATGATGATGAACAATGATGGTGATGATAATGATGAGGATGATGACTATGACGATGATGAGGAGGATGATGATGATGATGATGATGATGAGGATGATGACGATGACAATGATGATGAGGAACAATGATGATGATGATGATGATAGGTTTAGTTGAAAATTTTCTTTGGTTTTATTTTCAATCATTTTCAATGGAACAATGACAATGAACAAAACAAAAATTTTCGCTGTTTTTTTTTTAAACACAGGGATGTACGCATCCTTGTATGCAATCGCACAAAAGACGTGCCCATGTCCACATACGCGTGTGTGCATTTCATTAGGAGCATGCGTGTGCTCCTATTGTCAACATTGGCAATCCGGCGTGGAGGTTCGCCACTGCTGAAGTAGGAGTGCATGTGTGCCTCCAGGGGTGTGTGCACGTTCTTGTTTTTTTGCCGCTCGTGCTCCCATTGGATGATATTTGGGTAGTAGCTTCTTTCCAGCGCCCCTCACCATACCATTTCCTTTCAAATTCGAGAACATATGGTGAAGTTGGAACCCTCTAGAGTCATGACTAGTTACTCTTGGATTTGTGCAATTTGTACTTTTCTCCAAAATTCCAAAAAATGGACATTACATTGATCCAGTGATGTAGATTGAGCACATAACCTTTATGTGTGTGAGTTTTAGAAGAGACATTCACTCCCAGTGCTTGTATTTCCATACCACGAACTACATACCTTTCCTATAGTGGCTCATTAAATTATGCTAGTGCGATTTTGAAGTTGGTTGCGTTGGTTACATGGAATGCAATGATAATATAATTATTTAAGAATGGTAAATTAGAGGATATGTGGCAATGTTTGTCTTCCCATTTTTGCATTCCTTCGTTCATATTTAGGAAAATCATCCTCGTAATCTTACAAACCTAAGGGAATTTTTGTTGTTTTGGGGTATGTTGATAGATAGTAACATATGGAGGGTCTCGTTTCACTTCCCATTTGATTTAGAGACTCACTCCACAATTCCATTTTTTGAATAGGGAGACTTTAGAATATCATACTTTGGATATTGGATATCATATTTGCAATGGAATGATGATGAGGAGGAGGAAGATGATGACAATGATGATGAGGAGGAGGATGACTATGATGATGATGATGATGATGATGATGATGATGGTGATGATGATGATGATGAAAATGATGGTGATGATAATGATGATGATGAAGATCATCATCGCCATCACGATGACGATGACTATGATGACGATGATTATGATGATGATGATGATGATTACAATGATGGGGATGATGATGTTGATGATGACCATGATGATGATGACCATGACGATGATGATGAACAATGATGATGACGATGATGATGACTATGATAATGATGATGATGATGATGACGATGAAGATGACGATAACGATGATGGCAATGATGATGATCATGATGATCATGAATAGTATGACTAGGATGACAATGTTTATGATGATGATTACGATGATGAGGATGATCATGACTATGATGGTGATGATAATGATGATGATGATGATGATGATGACAATGATGATGATGACGATGGTGACTATAATGATGATGATGAGGATGAGGATGATCATAAGGAGGTGGAGGAGGAGGAGGATGACTATGATGAGGATGATGAGGATGAGGATGATCATGATCATGATGATGAGGATGAGGATGATGATGATGATGATGATGATGATGATGATGACGACGATGATGATGAACAATGATGGTGATGATGAGGAGGAGGATGATGCCAATGATGATGATGAGGAGGATGATGACAATGATTATGATGAGGAGGATGAGGATGAGGATGAGGATGATGAGGATGAGGACAACGATGACAATGATGCCGATGGTGATGACGATGGTGACAATGATGATGATGAGGATGAGGATGATGGCGACGATGATGAGGGACAATGATGATGATGATGATGATAGGTTTAGTTGAAACTTTCCTTTGATTTTATTTCTAATCATTTTCAGTGGAATGATGATGATGACCATGGAAATGATGATGAACAATGATGATGAGGAGGAGGAGGAGGAGGAGGATAATGATGATGATGAGGATTATGACTCAGACGATTATGATGATGATGATGACAAAGACGATGACGATGAAGATGATGATGAACGATGATGGTGATGATGATGATGACAATAATGACAATGATGAGGATGATGACTGTGATGATGATGATGAGGATGATGATGATGATGATGATGATGATGATGATGATGATGATGATGACGACGATGATGATGATGAGGAGCAATGATGATGATGATGATGATGATGATAGGTTTAGTTGAAACTCTGCTTTGATTTTATTTTCAAACATTTGCAATAGAATGATGACGATGAGGAGGATGATGACTATGATCAGGATGATGATGAGGAGGATGATGACTATGATCAGGATGATGATGATGATGATGATGGCGATGACAATGATGATGAACACTGATGGTGGTGATGATGATGATGAGGATGAGAATGAGGATGATGATGATAATGATAATGATCACTATGACTATGATGATGATGATTATGATGATTACGATTATAAGGATGATGATGTTGATGATGACTATGATGATGATAATGAGGATGATGATGACTATGATGATGAACAATGATGCCGCCACTGATGATGAGGAGGAGGAGGAGGAACACGGATGATGATGATGATGATGATGATGATGATCATGATCATGATGATCATGATGAGTATGACTATGATGACGATGATTATGATGATGAGGATGATGAGGATGATGATGTTGATGACGACAATGATGATGATGATGAGGATGATGATGACTATGATGATGAACAATGATGGTTATGATGATGATGATGATGATGATGATGTTGATGATGATGATAAGGATGATGACAATGATGAGGATGATGACTATGATGATGATGATGACGATGATGAGGAAAAATGATGATGATGATGATGATGATGATGTTGATGATGATGATAAGGATGATGACAATGATGAGGATGATGACTATGATGATGATGATGACGATGATGATGATGATGATGATGACGAAGATGACAATGATGATGAACAATGATGGCGATGATGATGATGAGGAGGATGAGGATGAGGATGAGGATGATGACGACGATGATGAGGAACAATGATGATGATGATGATAATAGGTTTAGGACAAAATTTTCTTTGAATTTATTTTCAAGCATTTTCAATGGAATGACGACAATGAATAAAACAAAACTGTTCACTATTTCTTTTAAACACAGTGTTGTGCATGCGTCCTTGTTGTTACAGCTTATTTTACCACACATGGTGGATCACACCTCTATGGCCTTCCCTATTCCCTCTGTAGACTCTTTAGACCCCATGGACCATTTTTGTACCTTTGATGTTTCCAAGATCATCGCTAAAAACATGCATTATTTGCTATATGTGACTTGTAAACCTATTCTCGCATATATAGATGGATTTGACCCTCAAACCCGCGTACATCAGGATGTGTGCAAAAGGCCAAATAGTTTTGGAGTTTTCCTTGATGTGGATCTGAATCACTTGTCTTTTGGCCTTCCATATGCCTTGAGGTCACTTGGATTTGACCTTCAATTACCCCATTGAAGCACTATATAAGGAACCATTTGGATACATTGAAGGAAGAGAATTGAAGAGAAAAAAAACTATAGTCCATTGTTGCTGAAGCTTATACCTGAGTCTGCATCCCTTTGTCCCTTGGAGCACTTTGTGTTCTTCCCAAGCTTGCATTTGCTTGTGAGCTTGCTATCGAGAGATGAAGGATTGAAGTGGTGGAGGCCCAGGTGGAGGACTCTGTTTCTCCATTTCGTAGACATGCCGACAGAGGTTGTCATTATTGTAATCTATGTTTTATATTAATAGAAATATCTTTTCCTGTCAAATAATGTGTATTTAAATGAGTATTGAATCCATGGATGTTTTTAAATGCTTATATGTTATTGATTATATATGCTAGAGTAGGTCTAACACAATTATATATAGCATGTTTTTCTTGTTTGTTAAATGTTGAGAGAGCAAATTACTTATACAAGGGAGAGTGGAAAAGCTCAACGGGGATCTACATCAATCGTCTGGAATAAGGTATGTATCGAGATCCTTTAGTGTTAGATGTTTGGTTTCTCTTACATATTGGAAAGGATTGATTTCTGCAATTACTCTATCTATTGTGGTACCCTAAGCCATAGGAATTTTTCTCCATAACACCTGTAGTCGCACAAAACATGTGCACGTGTCATTAGGAGCACACATGCGCTCCTTGTGTCCACATTGGAAATCTAGAGTGGAGGTTCGCCATTGCTAAAGCAAGAGCACATGCGTGCCTCCAAGGGTATGTGCACATTCTTGTTTTTTTTCAACTCGCGCTCCCGTTGCATGATATTTGGGTAGTAGCTTCTTGCGGGCGCCCCTCACCATACCATTTCCTTTCAAATTCGGGACCATTTGGTGAAAGTTGGAACCCTCTAGAGTCATGACTAGTTAAGCTTGAATCTGTGCAATTTGTACTTTTCTCCAAAATTCCAAAAAATGGACATGACATTGATCCAATGATGCAGATTGAGCACACAACCTTTATGTGTGTGAGTTTTAGAAGAGACATTCACTCCCAGTTCTTGTGTTTCCATACCATGAACTACATGCCTTTCCTGTAGTGGCTCATTAAATTATGCTAGTGTGAGTTTGAAGTTGGTTGCATTGGTTACATGGAATGCATGGATTCATGAAGACACCTGGAAGCTTGTGGAGCCTTTGGGTGACTATATCTCCCACACAGTTGGCATGATATTCATCCAAATTTGAGAACATGGGTAATGTAACATTGTTGGATGGTGGTGTGGTGGAAAATATCATATAATGAGCCAAAGAATTCGAATTGGTAAAGGAGGGTAAATCCAAAAAAAACGAGCCAAAAAAACCACCCCTACGGCCATTTTTTCATCAGCCCCTAACAAGGTTGGGGAGGTCTAAAGTCTAATACAAATTATACATAAACCTCCTTGGGATGTTTTAAGACACAAGGCTGGTGCAAGCTAATGACGGTCACTTATGATGTGTTCATTGCAATGGACTTCTGGGAAAAAGAAATCTAAACGTCAAAAATCAGTATTAGAGGTACCTACACAAATTTTTGGAATATGGCGTAAGAATATGAAACGTGAACAATCGAATTACCTTCCAGAATATATAAGTTTTATTTATGGAAACTAAGTATAAATCCCAAAATACAAGGTTCTTCTAAGGTTTCTATATTATTTTTTTCCCTAAAAATAATGAATATGTTTGTGATGGTCCACTTGTTTCGTATGAAAATGGTGGAATTTTGCGAAACAAATTATATAGAGTTGTAGATAAGAGGTGTCTCTAGTGCAATGTTATTTTTCCATATTTATTTATGTTATATATATATTTTTTAAATTAAGGAAGTCAGTGACGCCCTAAAATGACAAGGTCGAGCATTGGTTCACGACATCTTGGTCTTAACAAAATCAATGAACGATATATTTTTTTAGGATGTAGGTCTTTGTGTCTTCTTATGTGGCTTCTTTTACATTTTCTATATAGGAGAGCCAATCAAAAGTCATAGCCAAACAAAATATCCTACCTACTATGTTAGATTGATGTTGGTTCATTTAAAATTAAATAAAAAATAGAAAAAAATAGATTTAAATAAAAATTACATATTCAAAATCTACAGACAAAGTTACACAAGTGTGTGAATTTTCATTAGCAGTGGACAAGCGTGCCATATGCAAAATCATGCACGAAATAGGAGAACTGGTACAAAACATGTTTTATTTCATAAGACAATCCAAACCACTTGGTTTGGCAACCCGAACAAAAAACCAAATCAGTCAAGTCATCCACCATGTAAGTTGGAAAAAAAGGTGCCCGCCAAAATTGTAAATTTAAATCATGTGCGCATAGTTTAAAACATAACGTGGATGCACTAGAAGTGCACTCACGCTTCTACGTGCGTGCGCGATAAACACGCGTGCGTGCATGTGTTAAGTTAAAACTTTGTTTTGAACATGCGTCTACGCATCTGTTAAGTTAAAACTTTGCTTTGAACATGTGTGCGCACATGTATTAAGTTAAAACTTTGTTTTGAACACACGTGCATGAATCTATTAAGTTAAAACATTGTTTTGATTTTATTTTCAAGCATTTGCAATGGAATAATGATGATGAGGAGGAATATGATGACAATGATGATGAGGACAAGGATGACTATGATGATGAGGATGATGATGATGATGATGATGGCGATGACGATGATGATGAACAATGATGGTGATGATAATGATCATCATCATCGTCATCGTCGTCATCATCACGATGACGATGACTATGAGGACGATGATTATGATGATGATGATGATGATTACAATGATGAGGATAATGATGTTGACAATGACCATGATGATGATGACCATGATGATGATGATGAACAATGATGATGATGATGATGATGACTATGATGATGATGATGATGATGATGACGACGACGATGATGATGATGATGACGATGATGAGGATGATGATGATGATGATGATTATGAATAGTATGCCACTATGATGACAATGATTATGATGATGATTACGATGATGAGGATGATGCTGACTGTGATGGTGATTATAATGATGATGATGATGATGATGATGACAATGATGATGATGACGATGGTGACTATGATGATGAGGAGGATGAGGAGGATGATGATGAGGAGGAGGAGGAGGAGGAAGATGACGATGATGAGGATGAGGATGATCATGATCATGATAATGAGGATGATGATGATGATGATGAGGATGATGATGATGACAATGATGATGATGATGATGAACAATGACAGTGATGATGTGGATGAGGATGATGAAAATGATGATGAGGATGAGGATGAGGATGAGGATGATGACAATGATGATGACGATGAGGATGAGGACGATGATGACGATGATGATGATGGAGACGATGATGGTGACAATGATGATGATGAGGATGAGGATGATGATGATAGGTTTAGTTGAAACTTTGCTTTGATTTTATTTTCAAGCATTTTCAGTGCAATGGTGATGATGACCGTGGCGATGATGATGAACAATGATGATGAGGAGGAGGATGATGACAATGAGGATGATCCAGATGATGACTGTGATGATGATGATGATCATGATCATGATGAAGATGATGATGAACAATGATGGTGATGATGATGATGAGAGGGATGATGACAATGATGATGATGAGGATGATGACTATGATGATGATGATGAGGATGAGGATGACGATGATGATGATGATGATGATGATGATGATGATGATGATGATGATGATGATGATGATGATGATGATGATGAACAATGATGACGATGACGATGATGACGATGATGAAGATGACGATGATGACGATGATGAAGATGACGATGATGATGATGATGATGATAGGTTTAGTTGAAACTTTGCTTTGATTTTACTTTCAAGCATTTGGAATAGAATGATGATGGTGAAAAATGATGATGAGGAGGAGGAGGATGACAATGAAGATGATGAGGATGATGACTATGATGATGATGATCAGGATGATGATGATGATGATGATTATGATGATGATGATGATGGCGATGACAATGATAATGAACAATGATGGTGATAATGATGATGATGAGAATGAGAATGAGGATGATGATTATGATGATGATGATGACTATGACTATGATGACAATGATTATGATGATTACGATGATGAGGATGATGATGTTGATGATGATGATGATGACGATAATGAGGATGATGATGACTATGATGATGAACAATGATGGTGATGATGATGAGGAGGAAGAGGATGAGGATGATGATGATGAGGATGATGATGAGGAAAAATGATGATGATGATGATGATGATGATAAGGATGATGACAATGATGATGATGAGGATGATGACTATGATGATGATCATGACGATGAGGATGAGGATGATGATGATGATGATGATGACGATGACAATGATGATGAAGAATGATGGTGTTGATGATGATGATGATGATGATGATGATGATGATGAGGAGGATGATGATGATGACAACGATGAGGAGGAACAACAATGATTATGAGGATGAGGATAATAATGATGATGAAGATGATAAGGAACAATGATGATGATGATGATGATGATATGTTTAGTAGAAACTTTGCTTTGATTTTGTTTTCAAGCATTTGCAATGGAATGATGATGATGAACAACGACGACGATGATGAGGAGGATAATTCCAATGATGAGGATGAGGATGATGACTATGATGATGATGATGATGATGATGATGGCAATGACGATGACAATGAAAAATGATGGTGATGATGCTGCTGATGATGATGATCACGATGATGATGATGATGATGATGATGATCATGATGACTATGACTATGATGACGATGATTATGATGATGATGATGATGATGATGATGATTACGACGATGAGGATGATGATGTTGATGATGTCGATGATAATGATGATGAGCATGATGATGACAATGAACAATGATGATGACGACGATGATGATGATGATGACGATGACGATGATGACGATGATGACGATGATGATGACGATGATGATGATGTTGATGATGATGATGGTGACTATGATGGTGATGATAATGATTGCGATGATGATGACAATGATGATGATGAGGATGATGACTATGATGATGATTATGGGGATGAGTATGATGATGATGATGATGATGGGGATGAGGATGATGATGATGATGATGGGGATGAGGATGATGATGACGATGAAGATGAGGAGGATGTTGACTATGATGATGATGATTAAGATGAGGATGATGATGATGATGTTGAGGATGAGGAGGAGGATGAGGAGGAGTAGGAGGAGGAGGAGGAGGACAATGATGATGATGATGATGACGATGATGATGAACAATGATGGTGATGATGATGATCAGGATGATGACTATGATGATGGTGAGGATGATGATGATGATGATGATGATGACAACGATGGTAATGATGATGATGATGAGGATGATGGTGATGACGACGATGATGAGGAACAATGATGATGATGATGATGATGATGATAGGTTTAGTTGAAAGTTTTCTTTGATTTTATTTTCAAGCATGTTCAGTGGAATGATGATAATGAACAAAACAAAACTGTTCACAATTTTTTTTAAACACAAGGACGTGGGCATGTCCCTGTATGCGATGGCACAAAACACCAACGCATGTCCACATACGCATGTGCGCATGTCATTAGGAACATGCACAGACTCCTATTATCCACATTGGAAATCCAGGGTGGAGGTTTTCCACTGCCGAAGCAAGAGCATGTGTGTGCCTTCATGGGCGTGTGCACGTTCTTGTTTTTTTTCCACTGGTAAACTCCCATTGCATGATATTTTGGTAGTAGCTTCTTGCGGGTGCCCCTCACCATACCATTTCCTTTCAAATTTGGGACCATTTGGTGAATGTTGGAACCCTCTAGAGTCATGACTAGTTAATCTTGAATTTGTGTAATTTGTACTTTTCTCCAAATTTCCAAAAAATGGACATTAAATTGATCCAATGATGCAGATTGAGTGCACAACCTTTATGTGTGTGATTTTTAGAAAATACATTCACTCCCGGTGCTTATGTTTCCATACCATGAACTACATGCCTTTCCTGTAGTGGCTCATTAAATTATGATAGTGTGAGTTTGAATTTGGTTGCATTGGTTACATGGAATGCAATGATAACATACTTATTTAAGAATGGTAAATTAGAGGATATGTGGCAATGTTTGAATTCCCATTTCTGCATTCCTTCCTTCATATTTAGGAAAATCATCCTTGTATTCTTACAAAACTAAGGGAATTTTTGTTGTTTTGGGGTATGTTGATAGATAGTCACATATGGAGGGTCTCGTTTCACTTCCCATTTGATTTAGAGACTCATTCCACAATTCCATTTTTCGAATAGGTAGACTTCACAATATCATACTTTGGATATTGGGTAGGTATAAAGTACCAATAAAAAACTGGAATCAATATTGAAAAAAACTATGCAAATTTTCTGAACTAATTGGGCCATGAGACTCTTGGAAGATATTTCAAGGGCATATAGAACCACTTGGACAAGTAATCCAAGGTTCACCCCTTATGAGCTTATTTATAATAAGAATTCTATTTTTTCGAATTATTTCATAATTAAGACAAACAAAACTACTTGCAGGTGGGATTGGATCTTACAAAACCACATCAACATTTCTTACACCAACTCAATGAGCTTGATGAGTTGTGGCAAGATATTGTCCAACAAACCTTTGTTTCTCAACATAAATGAGGAAAATAGCATGATACATTTATTAAGAAGAAAACATTCAAAGTAGGGGTTGGGTGTTGCTACATGACTCAAGGTTCAAATAATTCAAGGGGAAGTTATGTAAAATATGGTTAGGTACATGTGAAGTGGATACATTCTTTGACAATGATACTATCAAGTTGAGAACCATTGATGAAAGTTGAACTCCTTTGCTTGCTAATGGATACCGATTGAGGGTATATCAAAACCCACTAAATAGAAAATCTTTTGTCTTGAAATGTCATTTGGTCTTGAAATATGGATACAGGTAATATCTCGGGAAAATATATGCTTATTATGTGATGGCTTAGGATCATAATTGCATTATTCCATCAATGGTGGTATAAAAAACTATGTCAAACTAGCATATTCCTTTGAAAATAAAGTGTTTCCCATGGCTCTCTTTTCAGAACTGTATTAAGAATTGGGATAATCTCTCTCAAAGAGGTTTGATTAAAGGAGATACTTTTGTAATTTATATAAGGATGATATGGGAACAATGGAACGTATTTTTTTTAGATGTCCTATTACTATTCATATCTGGAGCACAATATGTATATCTCCCAACATTCCTAACTGCCGGGTAAAGACTTCCTTTGAATAAAATTTATTTCATTGGTTCAATATTTGCAAAATGTATGGCGTTTACCAACATTTATTTTTTAAGGTATTGTGAAAACTAGAAATTCCATCTTATTTGAAAATAGTAAATTGGATATTGGTCAAGTTTGCTTGCAAATTTTTAGTTTATATAAAGATTGTGTTTGAGAAGTGCATAGGTGTCTAAAATTCAAAGAAGTGTTGGATGTTCCTTTTCCTCTAAATGCTACTAGTTTTGTTGATGGAGCTACACAAGATGGTTTTTGTGCTGCTAATGCGGTTCATCAGATCAATAAGGACCACTATTTTACTCTTAAACTAAATTGTGGTCTTGGCTCCAATACCGTAACATAATTGTTGGCATGTTGTTGTTTATTAGGGATGGCACTTTTATTTGGGATTGATACATTAAATGTCTGTATATATTCTATGGTAATTGTTAAATGGGAGAATGAAGAGTTCAAACCTCAAGTGACCAATATGCTAAACTAGTGTGAAAGAACAAAGGATATTTTGTCATTTTTTAAAATTTTGTTTCTATTAAGCATATATACCTTGAATTAAATCATGATGTTAACTCTTTGTGGAAATGTGTACTAAAGGAAGAGAAGGGCTTACTTTTATGAGTAGAGTTCCTCTCTCGAAGATAAAGGTGCTTCAAACGTTTTCATGATGTAACTAATATGTATACTTTGTCTTTGGGTACATAGGAGACATATAGTGTCTTTTGTTTTGTTGTTATTTTTGTTGGGTTAAACTCTTGGGTTTTTTGCCTAACATGATTAATTTAATTTTTGATACTATATTTTTCTTTAGTATTTGAAATGAATTATAAAAATTTTATCTATTTTTTTTTGTCAATTGACTGGAGAATGGGGTGGTTTTTCCTCCTAACCCAAATTTAAATCTTACTTGTGACTAGGTGGTGAAACCAACTTTTATGATTTATTTTTTCCCTAAATTAAGTATTAACATTTTAAAATAATATTGATTGATTAATTTTTTTTAATTTGGATGAACACATTTTAAAATCATAATAATATTGATTAATTATTTTTATTTTTTAACATTTTAAAATAATATTAATTCATGTTTTTATTTTTAAAATATTTTATTAATAGAATGTGTAGACTCAAGTAGTTAGGCATTAAAAAAAAGAAAAATTCTAAAAAAAATCTTTGTTTTGATTTATTTTAAACGTATTTAAATGTGACGTGTGAGATGTAGAAGAGTTGATGGTCCTATATGGTTAAGAAGTCCCCTAAACTGAAAGCTTGCTAGTTTTAAACCTAGTCTAAGATGCCCTGCCATCCCCTGCTAATCAAGGTTTCCACCACTTTCCCCTAAACGTGAATAGAACCGACAAAGACAAAAATGGAACATTGCCCCCACAAAATTTATTCTTCAAACTATAGTATAAAATAAGCCTCTCCGTATCTTTAAATTTCATAACTTTGAATGTGTCTTTTATATAGATGTTTGGTTTGGCCATTCTCCAGCGAGCGAGCATGCGAAAGAAAATGGATGTCTGGTCGAAGTTCATGTCATTCATGGATGCAGTGATATTTGTATGGATAATAGTGAAGGAATACCTTCCCCAAGAATTCTGCAATTTCTTTTCAAATTTACTACTCAGTCTCACTACAAGGATGGTGCACTCTTCAATCGAGATCTCGGTCGAGATAGAGGAAAATGATGGGATGCACAGGAACCAAGTTAAATTTAATTTAATTTTTAAAGCTGTATTTTTAATTGCACAGGAACGATGCGATGGGAAAAAGGTTGCCTAACATGATTAATTTAATTTTTAAAACTGTATTTTTCTTTAGTATTTGAAATGAATTATAAAATTTTTATGTGTTTTTTTTTCAATTGACTCGAGAATGGGGTGGTTTTTCCTCCTAACCCAAATTCAAATCTTGCTTGTGAATAGGTGGTGAAACCAACTTTTATGATTTATGTTTTTCCTAAATTAAGTATTAACCTTTTAAAATAATATTAATTGATATTTTTTTTCATTTGGATGAACACGTTTTAAAATCATAATAATATTGATTAATTATTTTTATTTTTTAACATTTTAAAATAATATTAATTCAATTTTTTATTTTTAAAATATTTTATTAATAGAATGTGTACACTCAAGTGCATTAAAAAAAAAGAAAAATTCTAAAAAAATATCTTTGTTTTGATTTATTTTAAAAGTATTTAAATGTGATGTGTGAGACGTAGAAGAGTTGGTGGTCCTATATGGTTAAAACGTCCGCTAAACTGAAATCTTTCTAGTTTTAATCCCAGCCTAAGATGTAGTGCCATCCCCTACTAATCAAGTTTTCCACCACTTTGCCACATATATATGTGTGTGTGTGTGTGTGTGTGTGTGTGAATAGAACCCACAAAGACAAAGATAAAAATGGAACATTGCCCCCACAAAATTTATTCTTCAAAATATAGTATAAAATAAGCCTCTCCATATCTTTAAATTTCATAACTCTAGATGTGTCTTTTATATAGCTATTTGGTTTGGCCATTCTCCAGCGAGCGAGCAAAAGGAAATGGATGTGTGGTCGAATATGTATTTGGTTGGGTTTCTGAAAATGGATGTCTGGTTGAAGTTCACATCATTCATTGCTGCAGTGATATTTGTATGGACAATAGTCAAGGAATACCTTCCCCAGTTATCACCAAGTATCGATCAAACTGACCCATGTGTGGAAGACTGCCTTCAAAGCCAAGGAGGGCCTTTTCAAATGGTTGGTCATTCCTTTTGGGCTGACGAATGCTCTTGCAACCTTCATGAGACTGATTGATGACATCATGCGGCCATTCAACAACTCATTTGTAGTAGTGTACTTGGATGGCATCCTGATATTCAGCCAAAGTTGGGAAGAGCACCTCCACAACATCCGACAGGTCCTCCAAACACTGCGGCAGCACAAATTGTGTGCCAATTTAGACAAGTGTACTTTTGGCATGACCCGGGTTCAGTATCTGGGATACATTATTGATGAGTGTGGGGTACATATGGATCCAACCAAGATGCAAGTCATTCAGGATTGGACAACCCTAACTACTCTAACAGAGCTTGGTATCTTTCTGGGCCTTGCTAATTTCTACCACAGATTCGTGTTGGGATTCTCTCATATCACTTGAACCTTGAGTCAAGTCACCAAGGGAGGAGAAAAAACAAAATTATTTTGGTCGAAAACTGAATAGAAGGCATTTACAGAATTGAAACATTGCCTCTGTTATGCCCCAATGCTCACATTACTAGACTCGCAACAACCATTTGAGATTGAGAAAAATGCCTCTCACTATGGTATTGGGGCAGTCCTTACTCAACAAGGGCATCCAGTTGCATATCATAGTGATACACTATCCGACACAGTCCGCAAATATCCCACTTATGAAAAAGAGATGTATTCCATTGTACAGGCTTGTCGAAAATGGAAGCATTACATTTTGGGGAAGGAAACGATTATCCACACAGACCACCGACCCCTGCAGTTCATACAGACATAAGGGAAGTTACAGAACAATCGCTGTCAAAAGTGGTCCACATATCTACAATAGTTTAATTTGAACATCAAGTACAAGAAGGGAAGCACCAATAATGTTGTAGACTACCTCAGCCGACCGCCAATCATGGCAATAACCACCATGCTCAACTCTTGTGGGCATGAGACTTCTGATTAGCCGCTTCTCTACAAGAGCGATCCAAAATTTGGTCACACATACCAAACAATATTGGAGGGAAACCACGTTCCAAAATTTCACCTCCAGGTTGTACTACTATGTCACATGGGACACCTTTGTGTTCCTTCAAGCGAGCATTCCAAGATGATTTGGGAAGCACACTACAGTCGGGTCATTGGGCATTTTTGAGTCGAGAAAATAGTGGTAGTACTGCAGAAGTATTTATATTGGTCGAACCTTCGACAGGACATTGGGAAGCACATCCGATCCTACACTGCTTGCACCATTGCCAAACCATCCATCAAGAAGCAAGGCCTCTATACTCCGTTTACTACCCTAGTTGACCTTGGGAATCTATCTCCATGGATTACATGCTAGGCCTTCCTTCTACTAAGTACAGAAACGACTATGTGTTTGTGGTCATTGACATATTCTCAAAGATGGCCACAATAGCAGCCTGCAAGAAGAATATCACAGCAGAAGCCACGGTTAAACTCTTCTTTGAATGAGTGTGGGTACATTTTGGGATCTCACAGTCTATAATCTCATATCGGGACAGCAGGTTCCTTAGTACATTTTCATCTAGCCTATGGTCAATTCTAGACACCAAGCTCACAAAGTCCACAGATTTCCATCCCCAAACTGATGGCCAGACAGAGGTCGTCAACAGGATGATCGTACACATTTTGTGGATGTACAAATCAAAGCATCCATGCACATGGGATGAGAGGCTCCCCTATGTACAACACATCTATAACCGGGCCCTCCACAGCCTAACCAACCACAATCCCTTTCAGGTGGGCTTGGGATTCCAACCACTATGTCCCATTGACGTAGCCATGCCATTTGCATCTACTCAAGATGATTCTGGTCATATCCAGTCTGAATCTTCCAAGTCAAATAGCTTCATTGAGCGCATTCAGCACATTTTCCAATAGGTTAATGACACATTGGATAGATCCAATTCTAAGTACAAGCAGCGACATGATCAACATCGGGTGCAACACAAATTCCAGGTGGGTGACAAAGTGTGGCTACATTTACAGAAGGAGGGCCTTGCTGGACCCCACCACAAGCTTTTCCTGCTCTGATATGGGCCATACACCATTTCCAAGGATGTTGGGGACAATGCCTTTGAGCTCAGTATTCCACCATTCCTTGGTCTGTACCCAGTGTTCAATGTGGACTACCTTCGAGCCTACTTTCCACCTCTACTGGACACATCAAACGTGGCAGAACAACTCACACCAACAGACTTAAACCCTAACTACATGGAACAAGCCACAATTGATTGGATTATGGACACACAGATCAAGATCCAGCTATATCGATTTGTCAAAGCAGGCCAAGTCATTCACCAAGGAAAGTGGCTCACCAAGGACCAAGTTCAGCAGAAGTTTCCTCATCTCATGGAGGAACTCAACACAATGGGGACCATTGCTTCCTAAGGGGGGAGGAATGATCTAGGAGGATATTGGTGGCCACCCACCTATTCCACTTGGACCCCCACCATTGTTTCTTTCAGTTTTCTAGTTTCCTTAATTGTAGCAAAATTTACTATTTTTGGCAGTTTTTCGGGTCCTAAACTTCCGGAGCCATTTTGAGGCCCTAAACGACGTTGTTTTGGAATCGAATGGTCGAGCAAATATGAGTCCATTTTGGACTCAATTTTTTTTATATATGGATGTAGTCCTTAAAACAGATCTTTCTAACAGTGTATCATGCACGACAAATGGAGGTAGTATGCTAAAGTTACGACACCGGGAAATCGATGTACCAAGTTACCCAACGGGGCCCAAATTCTGGCGTTTCACCTCCTAGGGTTAGGTTTTTGGATGTGTAGGGTTTCCATTGTTTCTCACTAATATATAGGCCTTCGAGCCTCATTGTAATTGTTGGAATATAATCCGTCGAGATTATACGTTATTGTAAATATTAGGAATATGAAGAGACTCTAGGATGTGTGATCCCAAGAGTCATCGTAGATGTATAAATAAAGGCATTCTATGGAGAAATAATATGAATTCGGGAGTTATTCCACCTGAAAGTGGTATCAGAGCGATACTGCCATAACTCCTATCTATGTGAATGTCTACTCTGTAGACTACCTGCGAGACCTCTGTTCTGCCTCTGCCTTATTTATTTCTGATTGCCTGCCCATTGCCAGTTTTCCTCTGTGTTTCTCCTACAACCAGAGTGCCTTAATTTTGTGCGTTATTTTTCTGCTCACCGCCAGTCCTGCTAGCCTGCGTGCATTCATTGTATGCATTATGGTCCCAGACTTGCATTTGAGGTATGAAATGGTACATTTCCTCAACTTGTTGCATGATTTGACCACCCAAACGATTATATGCCTAACCCTAATTTTGTATAATAAGAAGTTCATCTCTTGTTCACCGTCTCATTTCATACTTCGTGTTATTGCTGAGACCTCCCCATTGTGTTTCCACCTAGATTCTTTCTCATTGTAGAGTTTTCCTCTACTTGCTATCCACGATTTTAAATAAAGCTTTCAATGTTTTATCAGTGAGAGTCTACTCATAAGTACCAGAACTGCATTCTCTAATTCTACACTCACGCTAATGTTGAGACCTCTTCCAGCTACATCCTGGTACTGAATTTATTGTGTTTGTTGACCTATCTTGGAGGGTCGTGATCCATCCCTTTATTATATCTATGGAGAAGTGAAAGGAATAATTGTTGCCTAATGTGAAAATGACACATTAGGGCTCCATGATCTAAGGGATTGAAGCCACATTTCTACTTTATTGCTGCAAGTTTGTTGGAGAACGATGATAGAAGGATGAAGACTCATGCTTTTTCATTTGCAAGAAGATTGAAACTATCTTGCTGTTGCGATCGCTTTGAAGACTCAATATCGTTGGTGGAGAGAGATTGTCCTCTTCAACTGCGTGAAGTGTGGCTGCTGGGATGAACCCGTGAATATTGTGAACTTGAATCATCAGAAGAATATACACAAGTTAAGAGAAATCACTAGAGACTTGCGCTTTTAGTTAGTCACATGGAGGTAATGCGTTTTGTTCATTACTAAAATTTCTCATTGGAATACAAAAACCCTAATTTTACACTGGTATTTGTGTGAAGTTTGAAGGGGAAATAATTTCATCATGAATGAGTAAATGATATGTGAAGAATATAAGTCTTTGAGAAGAATTTTCTTTTCTTAAAATTGAAGCTACATTTTGAATATGAAGTTGTGACCATACCTGTCGTATAAAAAGAGTGCTGCGATTTCTTTGCTGTGTATTTGATGAGCTTGTGACTGATAGTTGATACGTTGGAGAAGAAGTGCATGTTGCGCTTCTCTTTTATAAAGCGATTCTCTTCCTTGTGAGCTACTGCAAAGTGAAACTGTGACTACATTGCCAGAGAAGATTGTTGGTGTACGTCTGTATTTTGAAGAGTGTTGCAGCATTGACAAGAAGGTTGTGTTCTAATCTCTTGAAGAAAGCCTATTTTTCTTTGACCTACGACCTGCTCCTTGACATTGTTGTAAAGCTTGAGGAAGGTGGCAGAGACTTAGACCTACACCTTTACTCTTTCTTATTTTTCTCCTATTGTTTTAGTTGCAAGATTCATCACAGAAGATGCAATCTATAGCATCTGTAGTTTGTGCCACTCTCACTGGAAAAGACACTTATCCAGAATGGTGGAGGAAGATCAAATCTGCCTTCATCTACAATGACCTTTGGGATGGTATTTGCGAAGGTAACACAATAGAGACAGAAGCTGGAGGGCCCATAACCAGAGACCCGGGACCTCCAGAATTCGAGAAAGAGAAGGCCATTTGGAAAACAAAAGACAAGAAAGCTTTAGAGATAATCACTGCCATAGTCATTGAAGAGGTGAGCCAGTACATATTGCCTAGAAATTCATGTTTTGAAGCACTAAAAACGTTAAAAGATCTGTATGATTCACACTCTGAAATGGAAGTTATTCAACTAATGCTAAAACTATTCAGTTTAGAAGTAAAAGCCAATGATCCCATGTTACTTGCCTCTAAAATCAAAGCTATCATGTATAAGATTCAAGCCACTGGTATGAAACCATATCTTCCCCTTGCAGCATTTGTAAAATATTTGTATCCTTCTCACTCCAACTATCTTGAGTCATTGCAAGCAAGTGACAAGTTCAAAGCATTGACATTTGACACCCTGGTAGAGAAGATAGCTAACAGAGAGAAAGCTTTTGGTAAGAAGACAACCGAGTATTTTGGAGAATCACTTTACTTTGCTCAAAAAGCAAAGAACCACACCAAAGACCAATCCAATGATCATCCCAAAGGAGAAAGCAGCAAGAGAGGCAGAGGAAGAAGAAACTTTAGAGGTAGAGGAGGTAGAAACAACTCCAGCAAAGGATCAGATTTGAATTACAAGCGTTGTGGAAAGATTGGACACACAGCAGATCAGTGTTGGGCTTCGTGGGACTCCATCAAAGACAGACATAACCAGAAGAAAGATGACAATAAGAACCAAGATGCTAGTAAATCTTCATATTTTTCTCATTGTATTGTTGCACATTGTAATCTTGGTATTAATGAAATGACTTCACTTTCATATTACATAGATTGTTGGCTACTTGATACTGGTGCAACATCACACATGACTTTTAGAAAAGACTGTTTTGAAGAACTTAATGAAACAATAAATGGCATAGTTTACTTTGCAGATAAGTCAAGTCTTAAACCAAAGGGAATGGGCACCATTCGGCTAAAGATGCTTGGATTCCCTGATTTCTTGTTAAAGAATGTTCTTTATCTTCCAGAGTTGCAGAGAAGCCTGGTGTCCTTGGTGCAGATTCGACAGCAAGTCCATTCCATCCACATGTTTGATGGAATCGTAGAAATAAGAAAGTCCTCTGACAGCCAAGTCATCATGACTGGATACGAATATGGGAAGCTGCTGAAGCTAAAGGGTTCATCTGCAAGGGTTCATAACTATGCCTACCTCTCTCAGCATGGAGAAGGTAATTTGTCATCAAGTTTATTGTGGCATACAAGATTTGGTCATCTGAATTATAACAGTCTTTGTTTGTTGAGAAAGAATGGTGTATTTGGTTTTCCCACCATTCCCAAAGAAAATAGAAAA
>LPNX010135620.1:23201-75351 GCA_001517045.1 Pseudotsuga menziesii | reverse complement strand
GTAAAACTAATGTTTTGGGGTGATGCAGTGAAATGTGCAGCCTATTTGAGAAACATAAGTCCCTCAAATTCTCTTGATAACAAGACTCCACATGAAATGTGGTTTGGCCATATCCCTTCAGTAAGGCATCTCAGATTTTTTGGTTCCACCTGTTATGCCTTGATTCCAAAGAAGCAAAGAAACAACCTTGGTGCTCGAATTAGAAAATGCATTTTCCTGGGGTATGAAGAAAACTCCAAGGAATACCATCTGTATGATGAGGTAAACAAGAAGTTTGTTATTTCTAGAGATGTAATTTTTCTTGAGACTAATAAAAATGACCAGTCCATTGAGAGACAGCTTGATAGTTTGGAAAAATATCCTCATCCAAAGAAATATTCTGAAAATGAATATGAAATTCCAAACCTTGAAGGGGGGATTCCTATTCTAGATCAACCTTTGGAATTTCCATATGAAGCACCAACTCCCCCACATGAAGAAGTTCCTACTACTTCACCTAAAAAAGAGATTTAACTGGATGATGTGATTGAGAGACTTGGAAGACTCAACCTTGAAGGAAATGAAGCACCACCAGCTGATCAACTAGGACCATCACAGAAGATTCCCAAATGGGCCACAAAGACACTTGAAATTGTCCATCTGGATGAAGTTGGAAAGACGGGAACGAGAAGTTCAAAAAGACATGAAGATGGAGGAGAAGCAGATAATTCAGGTGATGACATGGATGTATCATTTGATTGTGAATTTAATTTATCTGCTAACTTTGAACCAACTTCCTTTGAAGAAGATTCTACTCGAGTTGAGTGGAAAGAAGCTATGCAAAATGAGTATGATGCACTCATGAAGAAGGGAACTTGGAAGCTGGTTGAACCTCCAGTTGGAACCAAACCAATTGGCTGCAAGTGGGTGTACAAGAACAAATACAGATCAGATGGCTCACTTGACAAGCACAAAGTGAGGCTTGTAGCAAAAGGCTATGCACAGAAGGAAGGAATTGACTATGAAGAAACATTTTCTCCTACAGCACAATGGGCTACCATCCATACCTTACTCTCTTTAGCTGCTCAGAATGGGTGGAAAGTTCATCAGATGGATGTGAAGACTGCTTTCTTGAATGGAGACTTGAAAGAGAATGTCTTTGCATCTCATCCAGAAGGCTTTGTTTTAAAAGGAAAAGAACAAAAGGTATTCAAGCTTGTCAAATCCTTGTATGGCCTAAAACAAACGCCTTGCGCATGGTATGAAAAATTAACCGAGCATCTTTTGAAGTTAAATTTCGAACATTTTGATCTTGATGGTGCAACACTATTTATAAAGAAAGTTGGAAGATCTGTTGTGTATCTTGTGGTGTACGTAGATGATATTTTGATGACAGGGAACAATGAGAGCTATATAGCATCCATAAAGAAAGATTTGAAAAAGATCTTTGAAATGACAGATATGGGACATCTCCACTATTACTTAGGAATTGAATTCACTCAACATCCTAAGTACATATTCGTATCTCAGAAAAAATATGTTGGAGAAATAATAGACAAATTTTGCATGACAGAATGCAACCCTATCTCTACGCCAATGGAACAGAAAATGAAGCTCACATCAAGCAAAGGAAAAGAATTTGAGGATGCGACCAAGTATTGACAACTTGTAGGAAGAATTATCTACCTTACAACAACTAGACCAGATATTTCTTATGTTGTTGTCATACTGTCAAGGTTCATGCATAAACCTTATGAAGGACACTGGTCAGCTGCAAAAAGAGTTCTAAGATACTTGAAGGGGACTCAAGACATTGGACTCAAGTACTCTAAGGTGGATGACTTCAAACTTATTGGGTACTCAAATTCAGATTTTGATGGCGATAAGGAGACATGAGTATCAACTTCTAGATACACTATGAGTCTTGGATCAGCAGCTGTCTCATGGAGATCATGCAAACAGTCAGTTTCGGCAGATTCAACAACAGAAGAAGAATATGTGGCTGTAGCTGAAGCAATGAAAGAAATAGTATGGCTTGGGAAGATACTTGAATATTTGCAATAAAAACAAGAGAGCTCCACTCCATTATTCATCGACAATACTTCTGCAATCAAGCTGGCTAAGAATCCTAGATTCCATGATCGAACCAAACACATCAACACAAAGTATCATTTGATTCGACATCATGTAGAGGCCAAGACAGTCCATCTTTGACATTGTTCCACAAATGATCAAGTTGTAGACATCTTCACCAAAGCGCTTGGACGAGAAAAGTTTGAAAGATTCAGAAACATGCTCGGACTTACTAACACCCCTTCGGATTAAGGGGGGGATTGTTGTAATATAATCCGTCGGGATTATACGTTATTGTAAATATTAGGAATATGAAGATACTCTCGGATTTGTGATCCCAAGAGTCATCATAGATGTATAAATAAAGGCATTCTATGGAGAAATAATTTGAATTCAGGAGTTATTCCAGCTGACAGTAACACAGAGTTCAGAGGCATGTAGCCACCACATCTCTTCTCAAAGATAAGTTACCATCACTCTAGCTAGTTTATTTCTATTTTGTATGTAAACTAGTTTCAATTATTGATTAATGAAATGAAGTGTTATTTCCGTTGCATATTTGTTTCTATGGTGGTTTGTGTATTCTATTGCATTCCAACATAAATCTAGATCAAACTTATGCAAGAGTTCGAATTGGTGGCTAGCCAACTTAGGGGTGAGATGGAAGCAACGGGTAATAGAAGTTTCCATCATGGACAGACACATAATACCATTCATTTTGAAAAATTTTATGATTCTTTGAATGAATTTAGGAACAATAAGGTAGATGTGAACTCATTACGAAACAATCGACAATCCACAAGTATTGAGGAGACCAAGGAGCCATCAAGTTCTATGGGTGTTGAAGCAAAAAAACCATTAAATCAAGAGGATCGATGTTCACTCCCAAGTGACTTTGAAAAATATGAGGAAACATAAAATGAGAATGAAGAAGAGTACCTTGAAACTATTGAATATCATTCTAGGACACATTCTCTCGTGGACACATACCAAAGGGCATCTACTGGTGGATTCTTGAACCATGAAGGAGTACCTACTAATGTGTGCTCACAACTCTATGTTGGTAACATAGAGATCATATTTGAAAATGTTGCTGCAAGCCAAATTTCTAATGATCATAAAGATGAAGACCATTTACAGCTAACAAAGAACCGAGGTTAACTTCCCCATCACCACTTGAGGTTCAAGAAGTTGATCAAATCAGGAAAAAAGAAGAAGAGGAGGTTCCTCAACAAGAACCTCTTTTTCTTGAAGGGTATTTGATGATGAGTGAAATTAATATCCATGAGTCCCTCGGCATACTAAATGAAACTAAATCATTGGTTTCATATTCTTGTTGGAAAGTCTCTTCATTGGAGGATCCATTGTTCCTTGAAGAAATGGAGAAGATTCAAAGAGCAACGTGCAACATTGAAGGTAATTTCATGTCTTTGTTTTTTGATAGAAATAATTTGGTTAAGATTAATGAATGGTTACATGAATCATACTAGAATAATAATGAGGATATTCATAAGCTCAAAACTCAAAATGAAAAACTTCTTAAAAGGTTGCAAGATACGTGTTCTTCCTCCTATGTTTCAGATTATAATGTGGTAGATTGATTGGAGGCTTCTCATGACATGAGGGATCATGAGAGACATGGAAAATTGTAGGTTATTGATGCGTTTGAAGATCAACTTGATGAGAGCCAAGCACTTGTTATGGTGGGAGAGAAACTTGAGTTTCCTCTTGAAAATGGTTACACATGTTTTGAAGAAATGCATGATTCCACTACCTTGGAACCAACATATGAGGAAAATTTTTCATTTTTGAGGGAGATGCATGGTCCTACCCCTATGGATCCTTCACATGATGAAAATTTTGCACTTTCTGATCATTTGGGTGAGTTGGTTCTTTATCCTACATCCTACACTTCCAAAATTTGCACCATTCATCCTAATGAAGTATGGGTGAAGTGTGATTGAGATCTTGAGGGATGAGTCCCAAAGGCTTGGATGTCGAGAGAGGAGGAGAAGAGATAACATAATGGATCAATTGTGAGAAATATAATGAGATTTAGGATGTGAATATCCTAGACAAATAAACATAGAGTATATAAGCCACATGGAGGGCTGAAACTCAAAGAGGGTTCTTTGAGCCTCACCTCTCAAACTATACTAAGAAAGGAACTCAAAACAAATAACCCAATAAATCAATATAATAAGATAAATGTAGGATGCCAAAAATCCTTCAAGTCCTTATAGAGAATGAATGGATCATTTTTATAACATTATTACAATGTTCCTTTGGACCATACTATGGGCCAAAACTATGGGTTCTTAAATACCATGGATAGGAGGTGTACAATGTGTCTTGAAGCCATACGATGGAACAAAACCATGGGTTGTTAAATACCATGGGTGGGAGAGGGCGGCCTCTCTATTTAATGCTTTTGTGATGAATGAGAGATGGTGTCCTCTCTATTTAATGCATTTATGTCTTACACATCCAAATTCAGACCATATGCCCCCTAAAATTTGGATCAAAAGGTTTGTCACATGGAGAGTATGGACTTCCCATCTCTCACTTTGATGATGACATGACTAGAGTGCCATCTTATTTACACTTGCAAAAGCATCCATTGTTACATTATGATGATATACATATTCATGGGTGTATTGATGAGACTTCTTTGAGCAACTTGAAGTCTTCGTGTCTTGTTTGCTCCTTATTTGGTTTAGATTTAGGTGAAGGTTCTTCATTCACTTCTTGGATGAAAGAACACAATGTTGATTATTATTTTGATGCATCTTACATTCTATTGGAGAAAACTTATAGTACATGAGATCCTCACTTAGGCCATTGGATCATATTTGATATAATACTTTATGCATGTGTGTATGGGACATAGAATGATCTACTTACTTGGATGTACAAGCACTTTCATGATTCTTTGATGAGGTACCTTATTGATGTACATTTGTATGATGTTGTTATGTACATTCATGATCTATATTTTTTAATCATGATGTTTGGAATAGTGCAATACAATCAATTGTATCCTGTAATTGCTTGGTTTATTGTCACTTGGAGTAGTAGTTCTATTGTTGATTTCAGAAAGAAAACCAACCTTTAGTTGTTTGAGTTCATGTTTGCAGAGCAGTATTCCAATTTACTATGTGGGAGAACTTTTGAGAGATGGATTCAATTTTCATATCCTTGGTGCAAAGGAAGGAGTAGCAAATGAGAATGCCACTTGGGAATATGAACAAATTTTTCAGAATACAAACTTGGAATTTGTTGAGGATGAGAAATATTGAGTAGAGAGGATTGCCATCTCCCGAATTAAATAATTTCTAAATAAGACTATTTGCAAATAATGTTTCACCAACCTACTAGTTCCATAGGTTGAGATGGAGACATAAATTTTGTAATAAGGGGATATGGGAACCAAAAACACTTTAGTTTACCATATTCACATTTAAATGGGTCACATAAATTATAAATGCTAAGAAAATAAGGTGGCATGGATTCATGAAGACACTTGGAAGCTTGTGGAGCCTTTGGGTGACTAGATCTCCCACACACTTGGCATTTTATTCATCCAAATTTGAGAACATGGGTAATATAACATTGTTGGATAGTGGTGTGGTGGAAAATATCATATAATGAGCCAAAGAATTCGAATTGGTAAAGGAGGGTAACTCCCAAAAACAAATGATCCAAATAAACCACCCCCAAAGAATTCGAATTGGATGAACACATTTTAAAATCATAATAATATTGATTATTATTTTTACTTTTTAACATTTTCAAATAATATTAATTCATTTTTTTATTTTTAAAATATTTTATTAATAAAATATGTAGACTCAAGTAGTTAGGCATTAAAAAAGAAAAATTCAAAAAAATATCTTTGTTTTGATTTATTTTAAAAGTATTTAAATGTGATGTGTGAGATGTACAAGAGTTGATAGTCTTATATGGTTAAAAAGTCCCCTAAACTGAAAGCTTGCTAGTTTTAATCTCACTCTAAAACGCGGTGCCATCCCCTGCTAATCAGGATTTCCGCCACTTTGCCCCCATATATATATATATAAATAAATGTGAATAGAACCCACAAAGACAAAAATGGAACATTGCCCCACACACAATTTATTCTTCAAAATATAGTATAAAATAAGCCTCTCCGTATCTTTAAATTTCATAACTATGGATGTGTCTTTTACATAGCTGTTTGGTTTGGCCATTCTCCAGCGGGGGAGCGAAAGAAAATGGACGTGTGGTCGAATATGTATTTGGTCGGGTATCTGAAAATGGATGTGTGGTCGAAGTTCACGTCATTCATGGCTGCAGTGATATTTGTACGGACAATAGTCAAGGAATACCTTCCCCAGGAATTCTGCGATTTCTTTTCAAATTTGCTACGCAGTCTCACTGCAAGGATGGTGCACTCTTCAATCGAGATCTCGGTCGAGATAGAGGAAAACGATGGGATGCACAGGAACCAAGTTTACGAGGCAGTGCAGAGTTACCTGAGTGCAAGGTCGTTTTCCACTGCCAAGAGATTAAAACTGAAGAAGGCCGACAATAACAAGGACTTTACCTTCACCATGGCTAACAATGAGAGTATCGCAGATGAATACGAGGGGATCAAAGTGTGCTGGGTTTTCCGCAGTGAGGGCAAACAGTGCCTCAGCTCCGAGCTGGAACACTCCCAGGAAGTAAGTTATTACGAGTTAAAGTTTAATGAGAAACACAAGAAAGACATAATCGATCGGTATCTTCCCCACGTCATGGCCGAAGGAAAAACACTTGAGAATAGGAGCCGATGTCGAAAGATTTACACCTATAAATCATTAATGTGGAAGCCCGCTGTGTTCGATCATCCCGCTACTTTCCGTACTCTGGCCCTGGAACCAGCGCTGAAGCAGGATATCATGGAAGACCTCCAAAGATTCTCGAGGAGAGAGAAGTACTATAGACAAGTTGGGCGGGTGTGGAAGCGGGGTTATTTTCTCTACGGCCCCCCTGGAACGGGCAAGTCCAGCTTGATTGCCTCCATGGCTCACTTTCTGGAATACGACATCTACGACCTAGAACTCACCCAAGTCACCAACAACACGCAACTAAGAGACCTTCTCATTGCCACCACCAATAAATCGATCATCGTGATAGAAGATATCGACTGCTCTCTGGATCTGTCCGATCGCCAGAGGAAGAAGCCACAGGATGATCATGCGGAGGAGAAAGAGAGCAAATTAGTTAACTTCGACACAGGTCGGCCATGGTCGAACCAGCAGGGCAGCAAAGTTACCCTCTCGGGGCTTCTTAACTTCGCAGACGGGCTGTGGTCGTGCTGCGGAAGCGAGAGGTTGTTCGTTTTCACAACGAACCACAAAGACAGGCTCGACCCGGCGCTTCTCCGGTCGGGAAGAATGGATAAACACATTTGCCTCTCTTTCTGCACTTTCGAGGCATTCAGGATCCTTGCCCACAATTATCTCTCCATTGAACACCATGAGCTGTTTCCGGATATCAAAAAATTGATGGAGACCGCTGAGATGACTCCTGCAGATGTAACTGAACATCTGATGGAGATGGCTGAGCACCCCACGACTGCCCTCCAAAACCTAATCCGAGCTCTTCGCAAGGCCCCAAAGAAAGATTTGGGGGACATATCAAAAGAAAATGATTCTGCAACAGAGGGCCAAGTGTAATAAGAGAACCAATTATCTAATTCGTTTAGAAGTCAACCTTCAGTAGAGGTTATGAGCAGCGATTTAGAAGACAGGTGAAATTTTCATTGATAATATAGTATCAGCATCTCATGATCAAAATTAAATTTAAGTGCTAATCTGTGTTTTTCATAGCTATGGAGCCAAAAATATATAATATACATACAGTGGATTCAATTTTTATTTTTATAATTACTGTGTTATCATTATTACCTGTGTGAACTAGAGGACGATTCTATTCAAAGCTAAACTCTAAATTTTAGGTTAAAGGATATACTGGAATTAGATTTGGAGAATAAATTGAGAAATTTATAATTCTAAATACATGATAACATAATTCATAAACCATCATATATTTTGAATATGTTGAGAAATTTTTAATTTTAAATATTAATTACTAAAACTATCAACCAATTTCTTTACAAAAATTTATAGTTAATAGATTTTTTTTATAAAAATTTTGAAACCCTAAACATTTTTTTTATTTCATAGACACAACCAAACTAAATATCATTTTATTTTGTGAAGCCAGATTTCACAAAATCTTATCTCAGCATTAATCATAACTTATGTACACTGCTCCAAGTAGTCATCTCTACCCTATAATTTTATACACAAATATAAGTAAAAGTTAGTTGAGTTGGATGATTTTATATTGTGATATAAGCTAAATAAATCTGGTCACAACATACACAAACAAAAGTGTAAGGTCATAATATATACAAACAAAACTTGTAAAACAAGAGTCACTTGAAAGGGTGGAAAGGTGACCAAGATCCCAAACATCATAATGCACTTCTAAAAACACTTCAAAAACCATCATATGAGAAGAAAAAGTCTAAATACGACAAGCTAACTCTACTAAATAAACAATACCATGAGACCAAAATGATAAGAAAACCATCACATCATAAGAAAAAGTCTAAGTAAATACAACAAGCTAACTATACTGAATAGTCATAAATAAACAACCAAAATGATAAGGGAAGGTGTCATGCTAGTAGATCCTAGAGCATCATTTGTCCACTCGTATGTTGTTTGCAAATGTTTTCATAAAAATATATTTTCTCTTATACCCAAACTTCTTTTGAAAACCTAATCTAAAATATATGAAAAACAAGAGCCACCACATGTCAATGTCCCAGAGGTTTCTTATAAGTGTTGATATGAGATGAAATGATAAGAAGCTATTAGTAAAGAAAAGAGCCTTTTGGATGAGGCTATTAACAAAGAAAATATGCCTTATGAATAAAGCCACTAGCATTTGTCTCACAACATCATGGAAGCATACCCTTTTAAATGTATAATACCTTTTCTTTTGCATGGTTGTTTTTCTTCTAGTTTTTCTTTTTTATAGCTTTTGTGTTAGAGAAATAAGTTTTAGTAAAGTTGGAGACATTACTCAATGCAACACACAAAACAAACTATAAAATACTTCAAATTCACCTAAATGCTTTGGCTCATTCACCTAAATTCTTAAACCTAAGAAGATAATTTAAATGTCTTGCAATTTCTAAGTTTAAGGACCTAACAATATATGATAAATGTTAAGCCAAAAAAGAAAATTTAAATAATTTGAATGCCATGCAATCTCTATTAAAATGTTAACAAACTTTTCTCGTTGTTAGTTATGCATGAGTTATGTGTAGATTATCATGTCTCCAATACAAATAAATCTTATGTTCATGGATAAATCGTGTGTAATCCATACATCATTGCTAACAATAAATTTTGTAATCTAATAAGTGAATTATTATGAATTTATTAAATTTAAAATATAAATCTTTTAACTTTGAGATAAATGTAAATTTATCTAAAGTATGAAGAATAAACTTTTTTTTTGGTCAATTTAAAAACCACATGTCATTCTAAAATAATAATAAAATGTCATTCTAACATAATAATAAAAAGAAAACAAAATTAAGCAAATCCAGATGTCATTCTAAAATAATAATAAAAGAAAATCAAATTAAGACATTTCCTAGGTTGCATAGGATTCCCATTTTCAACTCCACCTTATTAAAGTTAAAAGAAATATATATGATGAGCCAATTGGAATAAATTGACAACCATATTGATTTTTAATAATAAAAGAAACATTAGACAATACATTAACTTGTGAGGATTGTGAGAAAATTGTAATTTTTTTATAATATTAATAACTAAAAAATAATTTTCATAAAATAACACTTATTAGATATCAAAACCACCTTGATATCAAAACAAAGAATTTAATTTCTATTACATATATGCACCCAAATTAGTTTTGCTTCTTTCCACGAGCCAATATGGTAGATACCAACCATAATGGGAGATATTTGTGGACCATTGCTGAAAGCTTGATTAAATAGAAAACTAGTTTGAAACTCTGAGACAAAAGGGAAAAATACAAGCACTGCTAGAGGGGTAAAAATCAACAAGCCCATTACATAATCATAACCATGTGCAAGATCCCTTACCTAATCCTAAAAAATAGTTTTGACCACCACTAGTCTGCATGTTTGTGCCATCTGCAATTTTCAAAAAATAGTAGTTAGAGATATAAATAATATGGACGTTGTAAGGAATTCAAATTAGTATATTTATGAATTAGGTCATTCAAATAAGCATACTTTACCATAATCCATTGGATTCTAAAGAGTCTCGACAACATCATAACTGTTTGAATAGACAATCCAGAGTCTGCACGACAACGTCATAACTGTTTGAATGGACAATTGTTATTGTGTTTTAGGAAAATTTTTATAGCGTTGTTGAGTTTACGAATACTGAAAACAGTCGGTAGGAAGACATGACCACCCCGACTTTGGAAGTGAACTTAGTGGTCGAGCTAAACTCTGATGTGCTGAAAAATTTGCAGAGTCTTCAAGCTGAACTGAAAAGTTTTAGAGAAGATAGTCTAAATGAAAGAAAGGAACAACAAGCTATAAAGAATCATTATTGCATAACATGAAGGGAGGGAGGTGGCAAGGTAAACCTACCGAGTCAACCAAGAGATCCAAAAGAGAACCGTACCATGAGCGAACCAGCAGCCCAAGAGAATAAGAAAAAAAATGTACACTTGAAGCAACTAAAGGAGATCATCACAGTCCTGCTAGTGATGACTCACTTTCTCCATTTCTCCATGGAGAAAGAGGCAAAGAAAGGATTACACTCTTCAGGGGGAGTTTCAAAAAATAAGAGCCCCGACCTATGAAGGTGAAGTAAATACGGGAGAAAAGGCTGAAGAATGGTTGCTGGGAATGATGAAGTATTTCCAGGTTCATAACTCTTCAAGTGTGATGCAGGCTAGGTTTGCCATCTATAGCCTCAATGGTAAGGCATCAATATGGTGGCGAGATCTAAATCACACCAGGAAAGATGAGCTGCAAGAAATAAGCTCGAAAAACTTTTGAGAGATTTTCCAAGAAAAATACATGTCATAAATGTTCTTTGACCGCAAGGTAAAAGAGTTCCATGAACTGCGCATGGGGTCCATGACTATGGATGCATTTATAAACATATTTCTAGATCCGCTACATTATGTACCGTATATCAAAGAAGAGAAGGTGAAGCTCTAGCACTTCCTAGGATGTCTTCCTCCTAGTTTTTGGGATAGGATTGAATTCAACCACTAGTGGAAAATGAGAGATTAGTGACCAGGAGACCACAATTTTTGGTCACCATAGTTTTTTTCAAGGGATAAATGACCAAAATTGATAAATTTAAGTGAGCTAACTAAAAAAGACCAAGATAAATGACCACTTTTGGTCACGAGATAAAAACCAACTTAAAACGACCAAGATAAATGACCAAATTTGGTCACGGGATATCTAGACTAAAAATGACCACATAACAATTGGTCATTTATTCGGTCATTTTTAGTTGTCACTCCGGCAATGAAAAAAATTACAAATTTGATAATGAATTTTTACATTTTACTAAATTCTAACATATATATAATATATATTTACAAGTCCTTATATTAACAAAACTGAATTAATGCAACCCAACTATATGTTAATTTGGACATGACCTTGGCATATACAAAATCCCACTAAACCTTTAAACCCACTAAACCTTGGCATCTAATGTTAATTATAAGGCTAATTTGCATGACCTTGACATATAATTATAATTTTTATAGGCTAATTTGGACACGATCTTGGTACCTTGGCTAATTAAATCGATGGAATCCACACCAGTTAAAGGATATTTTGCTATTTGGACCAGCGGTCATTATAAAAAAAATTATATTATCTAGACCTTAGAAGATCAACTCATATAATATGGGAGCGATAAACATTTTCATCATCATATTATGCACTCAAAATGGACTCAATTCACATAATGAACTCAATCCTAGCATTAATATAACATACAAGACATTTGGGAATAACAAAAACATGTTGACCATGTTATGTCGACCATCGACTCCATAGACATTTTGTACTCATCTATGTATTGCTTATTAAAATAATATAAATATATAAAATCATTAAAGTTAATATACAAATTAGTTTACCATATAAAATCTTTATATTAAAAACCTATAAATATTACATACAAAATAAATTAATACAAAACATTTTTTCTATAACACACACACACACACATATATACATATAGAATAAAAAAAACATTTAATACAAAATAGTATTATACCAATATAATAATAATAACAATATATTGTAACAAACTATACAATATTGTAAAAAAACCATATCATACATCTAAACATAATATTTTTTATATTAAAAACCTATAAATATTAAATACAAAATAATTAATACAAATTTTTTTTCTAACACATAAATTTATATTAAAAACCTATAAATATTACATACAAAATAAATTAATACAAAACATTTTTTCTATAATATATATATAATAAAAAATACATTTAATACAAAAGAGTATTATACCAATATAATAATAATAACAATATAGTGTAACAAACTATATTATACATCTAAACATAATACTGTAACTAACTCCATGGACAATATCGAACAAATTTAGTACTAAATACTCCCAAGTCATTTCACTGGTTGAAACCCCAGACACCCTCAATTTTCTTCACGAAATCCTCGTTATTTAATCCGCAGAGGGTTTCGATCATCGGACCTAATGATTTGGGTCCCAAAGGAATCCCTTGAAGCACCTATCGTTGATAGCCATTGAGATTGGTTTGATTAGTCTTCAAAACATTTCTGGTACTCATCGAGCTTTAGAGGTTCTGTTTGATTAAAAACCCATCGACTTTAATAAAACCCTTATAATATGTTGAATATGAATGTACCCATGTATTTTTTGCACTACATATGAATTGGGCATGCTTTAAGATGCTTCAGGGTTTGTACATTAAGATAAGCTTTGGGGTCTGCGTATTTCTTTATTTATATGTTTTCTGCATGTAGGTTCAGTGAATTAGCCCTTATGTGGCTGTAAACTTTGCAGTAAATTTGTGGAATTGTTAAACTTAGCTCAAATCTATGCCCTCCAGATCGATTAATCTGTAAACTTTGAAAAATGAATAATTGGATCAGTTTTTGAAACAGAAATAAACATAGTAAGTCTAATGGTTGGTATCTGATCAAATTAGCCCTTAGGGCGAGTAATTTTTGGTGGTGACACACCCATTTGGATGATGTTATAGTTGTATATTCCAAGGGATGAAGCTTCAGGAAAAGGGGTGATATTCAATTCTTCCTTGAGAAGGCCACAATAAAGTCGTAAGAAGCTTTGTTGCGACTTTGGGTTATAGATAGATACATGTGCATATTCATTTATAATTTATCTAAAGCAGAGCAAAATCCCGTGTCTAACCTCTACATCAGTCTCAAACAAGTCCAATTGAGTTCCAATTTAGTAAAAAGAAGTTACATTGTTATTATTTTCCATAAAACTCTTATAATATGTTGAATATGAATGTACCCATGTATTTTTTGCACTATATATGAATTGGGCATGCTTTAAGATGCTTCAGGGTTTGTACATTAAGATAAGATTTGGGGTCTGCGTATTTCTTTATTTATATGTTTTCTACATGTAGGTTCAGTGAATTAGCCCTTATGTGGCTGTAAAGTTTGCAGTAAATTTGTGGAATTGTTAAACTCGGCTCAAATCTATGCCCTCCAGATAGATTAATCTATAAACTTTGAAAAATGAATAATTGAATCAGTTTTTGAAACAGAAATAAACATAGTAAGTCTAATGGTTGGTATCTAATCAAATTAGCCCTTAGGGAGAGTCATTTTTGGTGGTGACAGACACATTTGGATGATGTTATAGTTGTATATTCCAAGGGATGAAGCTTCAGGAAAAGGGGTGATATTCAATCCTTCCTTGAGAAGGCCACAATAAAGTCGCAAGAAGCTTTGTTGCGACTTTGGGTTACAGATAGATACATGTGCATATTCATTTAGAATTTATCTAAAGTAGAGAAAAACCCTATGTCTAACCTCTGTGTCAGTCTCAAACAAGTCCAATTGAGTTCCAATTTAGCGGAAAGAAGTTACGTTGTTATTATTTTCCATAAAACCATTATAATATGTTGAATATGAATGTACCCATGTATTTTTTGCACTATATATGAATTGGGCATGCTTTAAGATGCTTCAAGGTTTGTACATTAAGATAAGCTTTGGGGTCTACGTATTTCTTTATTTATATGTTTTCTGCATGTAGGTTTAGTAAATTAGCCCCTATGTGGCTGTAAAGTTTGCAGTAAATTTATGGAATTGTTAAACTCGGCTCAAATCTATGCCCTCCAGGTCAATTAATCTGTAAACTTTGAAAAATGAATAATTGGATCAGTTTTTGAAACAGAAATAAACATAGTAAGTCTAATGGTCCGTATCTGATAAAATTAGCCCTTAGGGCGAGTCATTTTTGGTGATGTAAAAAGGTCACTACTTTATGGTCAAATTCTCTCTTAGTGCTTGTCAAATCTAGTGATAAGCTAAAGGATCTTTGGCCATACGAATATGTCGGGAATTAGAATTAGCTATTTGGGTATGAGTTAATGTACTGTTTTGATTGGCTAAATTTGAATGATAATATGTCAGATAATCTATGAACGAATGCATTAATGCCCCCTTGGACTGAGTTGGTATATCAGGCCAGGGTTATAGAATCAATTTCAATAGCTTATTTTAACTTGATGATCTCTGCAATCTGGATTCGATGTGATACATCCTCGATATAATCTAATTGGAGGAATGTTTCTATCTAAATTTGCAATTAGACAGACTCCAATTTAGCAGAGTGACATATTTATTTATTTTGATTTTGATTTGGCTCAGCTCCGGATTCAATGTAGCTCTATGTATATTAGGCACCCCTGTTCCATACTATGGCTTTGCAGGTCTGCGCTGACCAATTATAGTTTTTCAATAATCTATGCTCATCCTTCACGATTTCATTGTGATCCTAATGACATGATGCTCTTCTCAAATCACCCTTCCTATAAGGATTCAACAATGCTTCTTGAAGAGGCTGGGGGTAGAACAGTCAAAACCCATTAGGATGCCTCTGCCTTTGTGTGCGTTGAAGAGAGTTACCCTGTGCAAAGTTGCAAACTCTTTTGGGAGTCGAAGTTCCCGTTCACCCAATTATTATGATATCTTGAAATCTGTATAGTTTGGATTCATTTCAAGAAATATTTCATCCTCATTTTATGTGCAGCTGTGGTTCTTGTGCTCTTCTTTTTTCAAATGTTTCCATTTGCTTAGCTAACGTACTTTGTGAATCTGATCCAATTGCCAGATGCTGGTACTTTCATAGATTTTGTTATCTTTCGTGGGATTTTGTTGTCTAGGACAATTTTATGGTTTGGTAGACCAGGTTGCATTTCACATGCAATTTGAGTGACTCAAAACCCTATCCTTGAAGCAAACAATGATTAATTAAGCTCCCCTAACATGTAAATTTTGTTACGACCACTAGACTAGTGGTATGTAAATTTTGTAACAACAATTACATTATAGATTAATGGCGTCCAAACCTCCTTTGTTTCATATTATGTAAGGTGTGACCTCAACTAAAAATATTTTGTATCTCTCAATGCAATGCAAAAATGAAGTTACCTTCTGTTTGGAAGCTAGATGCCACTTTCCAAAATTGGGATTCAAAATCACTCAACAATGCCGCTTGGTGTTTTCATAGTTTTGACAGCAAATGGATGGAATTTGTCTGATGCATATTATTGCATACTCATCACATTGTTGTCTTGTTAATGTCTTGTTATTGTAGCAGTTCATATATCACCTACTAGGCTTCTAGTATTGCTGCTTGCAGTTGGCATGGACACCACAACAAGCAGTGGCCTATGGCCGTCTACATCAATACAATATTACGCAGCCAATGAAAGTCCTCTTTCAAGTGAACTTAATTTGCAAATTATTCACCAACAACAACGACATTGCTATGGAAGTACAAGTCAGGGCAAATTTCCACTAGCAGCCAATCCCTCTACTGTTCTACATGTGCTTACGGAATGTAATCTAGATCCTCAAGATCTTCCCAGACTAGAGGCAAGTTTTTGTGTTTATGGTTTCAGAATGGCAGAATGGATTGCAAACTGTCAAGCGTGTTTAGCTTCATTTTTGCAATATATTTTAATGATTGTAATGTTTACCTGGTTGAATTGTTTCGTCATTTTGCAGGCTTCATCACGGTTCTTTAGACAACCGGAAAAATTTTCCCCTGACTTTAATCTATCTATATCTGAACTTGTAGTATTGTACATGTGTCAAAGCAGAGCTGTATTCAAGCCCATGACACAATCAGAGAGAGAAACTCTGAAAGAAAGATGTGGAGGTTCTTGGAAGTTGGTATTGCGGTTCTTGGTAGCTGGGGAAACATGCTACATGCATGAAAAGTCTCAAGCCATAGCTGGTCCTGGTCATAGTGTCGTAGTAACAAAGTCTGGTGCAGTTTATACATTTGGTTCTAACAGTTCTGGACAGCTTGGCCATGGGACAACAGATGAAGAATGGCGCCCAAGATTGATCAGGTGTGCAATAAATCCCTGTGTTCTTTTGTCTGGTATTTTTCCCAAGGTGTACTGTGTTGTTGCAGTGTTCAATCTCCTTTTAAATCGACATGGGTTGAAAATTGGCATGTCACATCATTCATATGCATGTCTCCTTAGGGGATTCGTATTATCCAAGCAACTGCAGGAGTAGGGCGTACGATGCTTATCAGTGATATAGGACAATTTTATGCGTTTGTGAAAGACTCTTTTGGTGACCCAGAGTATGGGATTGAAGGATCTAGGACTGCCACTACTCCACAGCTGGTGGAGTCTTTGAAAGGAATTTTCACAGTGCAAGCAGTCATTAGTAATTTCTTTACTACTGTTCTTTCACGAGAGGGTAGAGTTTACACATTCTCTTGGGGTTCAGATGCAATTTTTGGTCATCAAACTGATCTCCATGATCAAGAACCACATTTACTGAAAGGTGATCTAGAGAATGTTCCTGTGGTACAAATTGTAGCAGACTATTGTTATTTGCTAGCTCTCAGCTGTCAACCCAGTGGAATGTAAATTTTGTAAATTAAACATATCTTATGTTCCCATTGACTTTATGAAACTACTTGATGTCTATGTTGTAGAACCCTCTTTGAATTTGAAAAGAACATTACATGCATATATGTGGGTATCTGCATGTCAGTATATTCTGTTGGCTGTGGCTTAGGTGGCAAGCTCAGACATGGTTCTCGAACAGATGAAAAGTACCCCTAGATGATTGAACAATTTAAACATTTGAAGCTAGATCCAATTGTGATAGCGGCTGGTGCATGGCATGTTGCTATTGTGGGAAAAGATGGATGAGTATGTACATGGGGATGGGGTCGATATGGTTTCCTGGGTCATGAAAATGAAGAATGTGAAACTATTCCCAAGGTTGTGGAATCACTTCTAGGGCTGAAGGCCGTTCATGTGACTAGAGGTGATTATACCACATTCGTTGTGGCTAAAAATGGGGATGTCTATTCCTTTGGATGTGGGGAGTCATCAAGTCTTGGGCACCACTTGGCCACAGCAGTTGAAGGCCAGGTCTGTATGGTATGGCTTTTCACTTGTAAAATATCTACTGGTTTCTCAAACCAATGCAACTTCTCTTCAAGTTTAATTCTACTAATGTTTTATTAATGCCAATGTTCAGGCTCAGAGACATGCAAACTTGCTAACGCCAAAACTATATATTGTAAAAAAACTATATTATACATATAAACATAATACTGTAACTAACTCCATCGAAAATATCGAACAAATTTGGTACTAAATACTCCTACATTATGGAATAACCATGCCGATTAATTCTTCGACCTCCGAATGGGAAAGTGATTAATAACAATGGACCTTGCACACACTAAACTAGCCAAGTAGCACCAATGATTAATGATTGGCGTATTTTGCAACCCTGCACCAGTTCAGGCACCATGGCAAATCGATATTCAGTCCCAAATATTTCCCTTTGGTAGGAGCAAGTGGTTCGTTGGTTGTGAGAGGATGAATCAGGTCTGAGAGGCATATTTGGGCATCTATTAGGCCATGCAGATTGAAATTGAGACACCGGTTGAGGGGTTTGAAAAATTGGCTATATATTTTCAATTGCTGCCATGGATAGAAGGGTATTGGAGAAAACTTGGAGGATTTGAAGAGGCATGCATAGAATTCTGGAGCATTGGAGTTGAATTTGCAGTTGAAATCCCATTCACAGGTTAGTAAATTCCATTCTTTTTAATAAAATTTAAATACAAGGTTTCTCTGGTTTATTTTTTTCCTATGAAAAAAAAATGACGGTCCACATTATGGAGTACACCCGTTATTACAAGGTTTCTCTGGTTCCTCATAGGTTTTATTGCTGTTTTAGAAGGCCCTTCTCTAGATCTATTTCCACACACATTCTAGCATAGGAATAGTTACCTCCTTTTGTCTTCACTCAGTCAATAAAATGATCTTGCTTGTTTCTAATGTCTTTGAGCAAAGGATCCTGATAGTGATAAGCTAAAGGATCTTTGGCCATATGAATATGTCGGGAATTAGAAATAGCTATTTGGGTATGAGTTAATGTACTCTTTTGATTCTCTAAATTTGACTGATAATATGCCGTATAATCTATGAACGAATGCATTAATGCCCCCTTGGAATGAGTTGGTCTATCAGGCTAGGGCTATAGAATCAAGTTCAATAGCTTATTTTAACTTGATGATCTCTGCAATCTAGATTCGATGTGATACATCCTCGATATAATCTAATTGGAGGAATGTTTCTGTCTAAATTTGCAATTAGACAGACTCCAATTTAGCAGAGTGGCAAATTTATTTATTTTGATTTTGATCTGGCTCAGCTCCGGATTCAATGTAGCTCTATGTATATTAGGCACCACTGTTCCATACTATGGCTTTACAGGTCTGTACTGACCAGTTACAGTTTTTCGATAATCTATGCTCATCCTTCATGAGTTCATTATGGTCCTAATGACATGAGGCTCTTCTCAAATCACCCTTCCTATAAGGATTCAACAATGCTGCTTGAAGAGGGTGGGGGCAGAATAGTCAAAACCCATTAGGATGCCTTTGCCTTTGTGTGCGTTGAAGAGAGTTACCCTGTGAAAAGTTGCAAACTCTTTTGGGAGTCGAAGTTCCCGTTCACCCAATTATTATGATATCTTGAAATCTGTATAGTTTGGATTCATTTCAAGAAATATTTCATCCTCACTTTATGTGCAGCCATGATTCTTGTGCTCTTTTTTTTTCAAATGTTTCCATTTGCTTAGCTTATGTACTTTGTGAATCTGATGCAATTGCCGGAGGATGGTACTTTCATAGATTTTGTTATCTTTCGTGGAATTTTGTTGTCTAGGACAATTTTCTGGTTTGGTAGACCGGGTTGCATTTCACATGCAATTTGAGTGACTGAAAACCCTATCCTTGAAGCAAACAATGATTAGTTAATTTCCCCTAACATGTAAATTTTGTTACGACCACTGGACTAGTGGTATGTAAATTTTGTAACAACGATTACATTATAGATTAATGGCATCCAAACCCCCTTTGTTTCATATTATGTAAGGTGTGACCTCAACTAGAAATATTTTGTATCTCTAAATGCAATGCAAAAATGAAGTTACCTTCTGTTTGGAAGCTAGATGCCACTTTCCAAAATTGGGATTCAAAATCACTCAACAATGCTGCTTGGTATTTTCACAGTTTTGACAACAAATGGATGGAATTTGGCTGATGCATATTATTGGATACTCATCACATTGTTGTCTTGTTAATGTCTTGTTATTGTAGAAGTTCATATATCACCTACTAGGCTTCTGGTATTGCTGCTTGCAGTTGGCATGGACACCACAACAAGCAGTGGCCTATGGCCGTCTACATCAATACAATATTACGCAGTCAATGAAAGTCCTCTTTCAAGTGAACCTCATTTGCAAATTATTAACCAACAACAACGACATTGCTATGGAAGTACAAGTCAGGGCGAATTTCCACTAGCAGCCAATCCCTTCATTGTTCTACATGTGCTTACGGAATGTAATCTGGATCCTCAAGATCTTGCCAGACTAGAGGCAAGTTTTTGTGTTTATGGTTTCAGAATGGCAGAATGGATTGCAAACTGTCAAGCGTGTTTAGCTTCATTTTTGCAATATATTTTAATGATTGTAATGTTTACCTGGTTGAATTGTTTCGTCATTTTGCAGGATTCATCACGGTTCTTTAGACAACCGAAAAATTTTTCCCCTGACTTTAATCTATCTATATCTGAACTTGTAGTATTGTACATGTGTCAAAGCAGAGCTGTATTCAAGCCCATGACACAATCAGAGAGAGAAACTCTGAAAGAAAGACGTGGAGGTTCTTGGAAGTTGGTATTGCGGTTCTTGGTAGCTGGGGAAACATGCTACATGCATGAAAAGTCTCAAGCCATAGCTGGTCCTGGTCATAGTGTCGTAGTAACAAAGTCTGGTGCAGTTTATACATTTGGTTCTAATAGTTCTGGACAGCTTGGCCATGGGACAACAGATGAAGAATGGCGCCCAAGATTGATCAGGTGTGCAAGAATGGCGTGTCAAGCTTGTTTAGCTTCATTTTTGCAATATATTTTAATGATTGTAATGTTTACTTGGTTGAATTGTTTTGTCATTTTGTAGGCTTCATCACGGTTCTTTAGACAACCGACAAACATTTCCCTTGACTTTAATCTATCTATATCTGAACTTGCAGTATTGGACATGTGTCAAAGCAGAGCTGTATTCAAGCCCATGACACAATCAGAGAGAGAAACTCTGAAAGAAAGATGCAGAGGTTCTTGGAAGTTGGTATTGCAGTTCTTGGTAGGTGGGGAAACATGGTACATGCATGAAAAGTCTCAAGCCATATCTGGTCCAGGTCATAGTGTCATAGTAACGAAGTCTGGTGTAGTTTATACATTTGGTTCTAACAGTTATGGATAGCTTGGCCATGGGACAACAGATGAAGAATGGCACTTAAGACTGATTAGGTGTGCAATAAATGCCTATGTTCTTTTGTCTTCCCAAGGTGTACTGTGATTTTGCGGTGTTTAATCTCCTTTTAAATCAACATGGGTTGAGAATTGAGAGGTTACATAATTCATATGCAGGTCTCTTCAGGGGATTCATATTATCCAGGAAACTGCAGGAGCAGGGTGTATGATGCTTATCAGTGATATAGGACAAGTTTATGCATTTGGGAAAGACTCTTTTGGTGACTCAGAGTATGGGATTGAAGGCTCTAGGACTGCCACTACCCCATAGCTGGTGGATTCTTTGAAAGGAATTTTTGCAGTGCAAGCAATCATTGGTAATTTCTTCACTGTTGTTCTTTCATGAGAGGGTAGAGTTTACACATTCTCTTGGGGTTCAGATGCAAGTCTTGGTCATCAAACTGATCTTCATGATCAGGAACCACATTTACTGAAAGGTGATCTGGAGAATGTTCCTGTGGTACAAATTGCAGCAGGCTATTGTTATTTGTTATCTCTCAGCTGTCAGCCCAGTGGAATGTAAATTTTGAAACTTAAACATATTTTATGTTCCCATTGACTTTATGAAACTACTTGATGCCTGTGTTGTAGAACCCTATTTGAATTTGAAAATAACATTACATGCATATATGTGGGTATCTGCAGGTCAGTATATTCTGTTGGCTGTGGCTTAGGTGACAAGATCAGACATGGTTCTCGAATAGATGAAAAGTACCCTTGGATGATTGAACAATTTAAAAATTTGAAGCTAGAGCCAATTGTGATAGCGGCTGGTGCATGGCATGCTGCTGTTGTGGGAAAAGATGGACGAGTATGTACATGGGGATGGGGTCGATATGGTTTCCTGGGTCACGTAAATGAAGAATGTGAAACTGTTCCCAAGGTTGTGGAATCACTTCTAGGGTTGAAGGCCGTTCATGTGACTACATGTGATTATACCACATTCGTTGTGGCTGAAAAGGGGATGTCTATTCCTTTGGATGTGGGGAGTCATCAAGTCTTGGGAACCACTTGGCCACAGCAGTTGAAGGCCATGTCTGTATGGTATGGATTTTCACTTGTAAAATATCTACTGGTTTCTAAAACCAGTGCAACTTCTCTTGAAGTTTAATTCTACTAATTTTTTATTGATGCCAATGTTCAGGCGCAGAGACATGCAAAATTACTAAGGCCAGAGCTATATATTGTAAAAAAACTATATTATACATCTAAACATAATGCTGTAACTAACTCCATCAACAATATCGAACAAATTTGGTACTAAATACTCCTACATTATGGAATAACCATGCCGATTAATTCTTCGAGCTTCGAATGGGAAAGTGATTAATAACAATGGACCTTGCACATGCTGAACTAGCTAGGTAGCGCCAATGATTAATGATTGGCATATTTTGCAACCCTGCACCAGTTCAACCACCTCGACAAATCGATATTCAGTCCCAAATATTTCCCTTTGGTAGGAGCAAGTGGTTCGTTGGTTGTGAGAGGATGAATCAGGTCTGAGAGGCATCTTTGGGCATCTATTAGGCCATGCAGATTGAAATTGAGACACCGGTTGAGGGGTTTGAAAAATTGGCTATATATTTTCAATTGCTGCCATGGATAGAAGGGTATTGGAGAAAACTTGGAGGATTTGAAGAGGCATGCATAGAATTCTGGAGCATTGGAGTTGAATTTGCAGTCAAAATCCCATTCACAGGTTAGTAAATTCCATTCTTTTTAATAAACTTTAAATACAAGGTTTCTCTGGTTTATTTTTTTCCTACGAAAAAAAAATGACGGTCCACATTATGGAGTACACCTGTTATAACATGGTTTCTCTGGTTCCTCCTAGGTTTTCTCACTGTTTTAGAAGGCCCTTCTCCAGATCTATTTCCACACACATTCTAGCATACGAATAGTTACCTCCTTTTTTCGTAGCTCAGTCAATAAAATGATCCTGCTTGTTTCTAATGTCTTTGAGCAAAGGATCCTGATAGTGATAAGCTAAAGGAGCTTTGGCCATACGAATATGTCAGGAATTAGAAATAGCTATTTGGGTATGAGTTAATGTACTGTTTTGATTGGCTAAATTTGACTGATAATATGTTGGATAATCTATGAACAAATGCATTAATAACCCCTTGGACTGAGTTGGTCTATCACGCCAGGGTTATAGAATCAAGTTCAATAGCTTATTTTAACTTGATGATCTCTGCAATATGGATTCGATGTGATACATCCTCAATATAATCTAATTGGAGGAACGTTTCTGTCTAAATTTTCAATTAGACAGACTCCAATTTAGCAGAGTGGAAGATTTATTTATTTTGATTTTGATCTGGCTTAGCTCCGGATTCAATGTAGCTCTATGTATATTATGCACCCCTGTTCCATACTATGGCTTTGCAGGTCTGCACTGACTAGTTACAGTTTTTCGATAATCTATGCTCATCCTTCATGATTTCATGGTCGTCCTAATGACATGAGGGTCTTCTCAAATCACCCTTCCTATAAGGATTCAACAATGCTGCTTGAAGAGGGTGGGGGAAGAAAAGTCAAAACCCATTAGGATGCCTTTACCTTTGTGTGCATTGAAGAGAGTTACCCTGTGCAAAGTTGCAAACTCTTTTGGGAGTTGAAGTTCCCATCCACCCAATTATTATGATATCTTGAAATCTGTATAGTTTGGATTCATTTCAAGAAATTTTTCATCCTCATTTTATGTGCAGCTGTGATTCTTGTGCTCTTCTTTTTTCAAATGTTTCAATTTGCTTAGCTTATGTACTTTGTGAATCTGATGCAATTTCCAGAGGCTAGTGATTTCATAGATTTTGTTATCTTTCCTGGAATTTTGGTGTCTAGGACAATTTTCTTGTTTGGTAGACCGGGTTGCATTTCACATGCAATTTGAGTGACTGAAAACACTATCCTTGAAGCAAACAATGATTAGTTAAGCTCCCCTAACATGTAAATTTTGTTACGACCACTAGACTAGTGGTATGTAAATTTTGTAACAATGATTACATTATAGATTAATGGCGTCCAAACCCCCTTTGTTTCATATTATGTAAGGTGTGACCTCAACTAAAAATATTTTGTATCTCTCAATGCAATGCAAAAATGAAGTTACCTTCTGTTTGGAATCTAGATGCCACTTTCCAAAAATGGGATTCAAAATCACTCAACAATGCTGCTTGGTATTTTCACAGTTTTGACAGCAAATGGATGGAATTTGGCTGATGCATATTATTGGATACTCATCACATTGTTGTCTTGTTAATGTCTTGTTATTGTAGAAGTTCATATATCACCTACTACGCTTCTAGTATTGCTGCTTGTAGTTGGCATGGACACCACAACAAGCAGTGGCCTATGGCCGTCTACATCAATTCAATATTACGCAGTCAATGAAAGTCCTCTTTCAAGTGAACCTCATTTGCAAATTGTTCACCAACAACAATGACATTGCTATGGAAGTACAAGTTAGGGAGAATTTCCACTAGCAGCCAATCCCTCCATTCTTCTACATGTACTTACGAAATGTAATCTCGATCCTCAAGATCTTGCCAGACTAGAGGCAAGTTTTTGTGTTTATGATTTCAGAATGGTAGAATGGATTTCAAACTGTCAAGCTTGTTTAGCTTCATTTTTGCAATATATTTTAATGATTGTAATGTTTACCTGGCTGAATTGTTTCACAATTTTGCAGGCTTCATCACGGTTCTTTAGAAAAACGGAAAAATTTTCCCTTGACTTTAATCTATCTATATCTGAACTTGCAGCATTGGACATGTGTCAAAGCAGAGTTGTATTCAAGCCCATGACACAATCAGAGAGAGAAACTCTGAAAGAAAGATGCAGAGGTTCTTGGAAGTTGGTATTGCGGTTCTTGGTAGCTGGGGAAACATGCTACAGGCGTGAAAAGTCTCAAGCCATAGCTGGTCCTTGTCATAGTGTCGTAGTAACAAAGTTTGGTGCATTTTATACATTTGGTTCTAACAATTCTGGATAGCCTGGCCATGGGACAACAGATGAAGAATGGCGCCCAATACTCATCAGGTGTGCAATAAATCCCTATGTGTTCTTTTGTCTGGTATTTTTCCCAAGGTGTACTGTGCTTTTGCAGTGTTGAATCTCCTTTTAAATCGACATGGGTTGAAAATTGGGAGGTCACATCATTCATATGCAGGTCTCCTCAGGGGATTCGTATTATCCAAGCAACTGCAGGAGCAGGGCGTACGGTGCTTATCAGTGATATAGGACAACTTTATGCATTTGGGAAAGACTCTTTTGGTGAATCAAAGTATGGGATTGAAGGCTCTAGGACTGCCAATACTCCACACCTGGTGGAGTCTTTGAAAGGAATTTTTGCAGTGCAAGTAGTCATTGGTAATTTCTTCACTGTTGTTCTTTCACGAGAGGGTAGAGTTTACACATTCTCTTAGGGTTCAGATGCAATTCTTGGTCATCAAACTGATCTCCATGATCAAGAACCACATTTACTGAAAGGTGATCTAGAGAATGTTCCTGTGGTACAAATTGCAGTAGGCTATTGTTATTTGTTAGCTCTCAGCTGTCAGCCCAGTGGAATGTAAATTTTGAAACTTAAACATATTTTATGTGCCCATTGACTTTATGAAACTAATTGATGCCTGTGTTGCAGAACCCTCTTTGAATTTGAAAATAATATTACATGCATATATGTGGGTATCTGCAGGTTAGTATATTCTATTGGCTGTGGCTTAGGTGGCAAGCTCAGACATGGTTCTCGAATAGATGAAAAGTACCCTCGGATGATTGAACAATTTAAACATTTGAAGCTAGAGCCAATTGTGATAGCGGCTGGTGCATGGCATGCTGCTGTTGTGGGCAAAGATGGTCGAGTATGTACATGGGGATAGGGTTGATATGGTTTCCTGGGTCATGAAAATGAAGAATGTGAAACTGTTCCCAAGGTTGTGGAATCACTTCTAGGGCTGAAGGCCGTTCATGTGACTACAGGTGATTATACCACATTCGTTGTGGCTGAAAATGGGGATGTCTATTCCTTTCGATGTGGGGAGTCATCAAGTCTTGGGCACCACTTGGCCACAGCTGCTGAAGGCCATGTCTATATGGTATGGCTTTTCACTTGTAAAATATCTACTATTTTATCAAACCAGTGCAACTTCTCTTGAAGTTTAATTCTACTAATGTTTTATTGATGCCAATGTTCAGGCTCAGATACATGCAAACTTGCTAAGGCCAGAACTATATATTGTAAAAAAACTATATTATACATCTAAACATAATACTGTAACTAACTCCATCGACAATATCGAACAAATTTGGTACTAAATACTCCTACATTATGGAATAACCATGCCGATTAATTCTTCGACTTCTGAATGGGAAAGTGATTAATAACAATGGACCTTGCACAAGCTGAACTAGCCAGGTAGCACCAATGATTAATGATGGGCATATTTTGCAACCCTGTACCAGTTCAAGCACCCCGGCAAATCGATATTCAGTACCAAATATTTCCATTTGGTAGGAGCAAGTGGTTCATTGGTTGTGAGAGGATGAATCAGGTCTGAGAGGCATTTTTGGGCATCTATTAGGCCATGTAGATTGAAATTGAGACACCGGTTGAGAGGTTTGAAAAATTGGCTATATATTTTCAATGATGCCATGGATAGAAGGGTATTGGAGCAAACTTGGAGGATTTGAAGAGGCATGCATAGAATTCTAGAGCATTGGAGTTGAATTTGCAGTCGAAATCCCATTCACAGGTTAGTAAATTCCATTCTTTTTAATAAAATTTAAATACAAGGTTTCTCTGGTTTGTTTTTTTCCTATGAAAAAAAAATGACGGTCCACATTATGGAGTACACCCATTATTACATGGTTTCTCTGGTTCCTCATAGATTTTTTCACTGTATTAGATGGCCCTTCTCCAAATCTATTTCCACACACATTCTAGCATAGGAATAGTTAACTCCTTTTGTCTTAGCTCAGTCAATAAAATGATCCTCTTTGTTTTTATCTCAAACGTGCAAAAAAATGACCAAAAATCTGCAAACCCTTCAAGGTGTTTGGTCATGATCCTATCTCAAACGTCTTTTATTTGGTCAAGGTCCTCCTTCAAGGCTGCACGTTTGAGATAGGATCATGACCAAAACAAAGTGGCCTTGAAGGAGGACCTTGAGGCTGGTTTAGGGTTTAGGAGGAATTTTTAATAGTCAATGGTTTGTAAGGAGTTTTATCAGATGGCATTTCTTGTGAATTTTTGCATGATATGTTTGTGAGGAAGTCAGATTGTCCCTGAATTTGAGTTCCCTAAAATCATTTTTATTGGGTTGGCTTCTGAATCCTTCTTTGAATATTGAATTTGGCACAAGGTATCTACTTGCTTTAATTTCAATGTACTATGAGTTGTTTCCTTTTGACGAGGAAAAATACGAAGTCCTTGTTGCTTTTCAAAAGGTAGAATTGCTAAGTCTTAATATTTTCTCAAGACCTATTATTTGTGGCTATTACAGATTCTCAGATAACCCAAAGCTACCATTTTCAGCCATCGGAACATCTCTCAGCATATTTGTAATTGCCCTTCTTGTGTGACATATTTTGTTTGCAGCTATAAATCATATTAAAAAAGATGAAGAGGATTGTAGGGAAATGGAAGAACTTAAGGGACGTGCTAAAGCTGTTGATGTTGCAAAGTCACAGGTACTCTGTTTTTTCAATGAATAGTTAAGTTTGCAAATCTTGTCGACAAATCATATTGTATTGTATTATCCTTGTTTCATTGTTCATTTTCCTGTTTTGTGGTCAGTTGTTTTTATTTTTATGGGTGTGTTCTTTATTTTATTCATTTGGTAAGAAAGGTCCTAACTTCAGAGGAGAGCCCAAGATTGCCTTGAAGTTTTATTATTTGTCTGAGATGTCAACTCATTTACTGTCGTATTGATCATGCTATAGATGGTTTAGACAAGTTGCTAAAATAAAACTAATTTGCTATTAGCGCTAGGTTTTGTGTCTAGTGATAGTTTCACAGATTCTATCCAGACTCTAATTATACTCAGTGTTGCACTACTTTGTTCATAGTTTAAAAGCTTTAACCCTTGATGCAGTTATACATGCACCAACACCCAACCTGTGCAGCATAGGGTATAGTGCTGCTTTCATTTCATATCTGACAAAGATGTAGTCAAGAATTAACCCAATTCAAGATTCTATTTGTTAATCGATTCATGTTAGATCAAAATTAATTTTCTTGGTACTTTAAGTAAACAAGTAAATGTGATAAACCTTGCAGTCATTAATTGATATAAATTAATTAATTACAAAGGAAAAGGTAATTTAATTTGTTTTCAGTAATATTGATGCATTCCTTACAGTTTGGCCGACACCCTTCTCCTATAGTAAGGGAACGTGAGGTAAAGGTGGTATGTAGCTTATTTAACATTAAAAGTTAAATTGAAAAAAATCAAATTATAAGAAAATTCTGTGTCAAAATAAATCATAGATCCATCTAACTCCATGGTAAGCAATGATGATTCAGGGTTAAGATAGATATATGGAGATTTAATTAAGTTCAAATTATCTACTTGAATTTTACAGTAGCACCTTGCCTACACCCTCAATGAACTCTAGGATCAGTGTGACCCCCAATATTTGAACTCTTTTCCTATCTATGGATTTTTTATTATCAGATAGCAAAGATTGGGGGCTTAGACATACATACCTATATGCTTGTTATGCACCCATTTGTTCACTAAGGCATAGGAGGTCTGCACCAACATGTACTCACTAAGGCATAGGAGGTATGCACCCATTTTTTCACTAATGCGTTGGATTTGAGACTTTCTTAAATCATTCATCAGTTTCCATAGTTGTCATGTCATTCATTAACCACATGACATATAGGGGTGAACTCCTTCATAGGTTGCACTATGTATATAGGTTTCTACCTGTGCAGTCGAGCATAATTGTTTTGTGGATTCATTGATTATATTTCCTATTGAAATCCATTTCCTGGTTTAGAGCTAAGTTTTACTTTTCTTAGGTACTAAATAGTTGCAGATTTAGCCATTCAAGTTTAATTTTAACCAATTCTTAAATCGAATTTGTTAGATTAGATTTTCCTATTTTGCACATGATCTTGGTTATTGTTGTTAGCTGTTGAACAAGATAAATAATTTGGGATTCATTGTTTTTCTAATTTACAGTTCATTGTTTTTCTATTTTACAAGTGATATTTTTTTATTGGATTTTGTAGGAGTGAGCTTAACTTATAAGTGGGCCATTGATTATGAAGAGGCCATTGAGTATGAAGAGCCTGCTACTGAGGATTTTTCATTCAATATGAAGACCCTGATGTTGAGGCTTTCAAGTTGTTAAGTGTGGTTTTGAAGCTGCTGACGTGGGATCTAAGTATGGTTTTGAAGCTGTTGATGTGGGATCTAAAGTATGGTTTTGCAACCAAATGCAAGTATGATGGTTTAGCCATTGTAATATTTTGAAAAGTGATGATTTCTCTGTAAAGTTATATGGAAATTAATGTGTTTTTGAGAAAACTCATATTTATTGTAATACTTTTGACATTTCATATAATATAATTTGTGGTTTAAAACTTATATATATGGTTGTACTTTATATTATGTACCAATGTTGTAATTATTAACTAATTAATGTGACATTGCATGATTTGCATGTGTATTAGATATTATTTACAAGTGTTGTAATTAATTATAATGTGATATTACATAATTCCCATGTGCATTAGATGAGAATAAATGTATGATTCTTTTTTTAATTTAAACGTAATATCATATTAAAAATTTATATTGATTAATAATGGACACCATTAAAACTACTAAAATATAATGACCATACATAAAGCGACTAAAAATGACTAAATTAGTGACCAGTAAATGAGATCAATGACCAAAATTCGCAAATAAAATGACCAATAATTGAAAGATATGCGGCCAAACAATGAGATATAAATGACCAAAAAAATGACCAAAATTCACATATTAATGACCAAAAATCAGTTTTGGTGGCTAATTTATGGTCTTCTATTACGTGACCAAATTTGGTCATATTCTAGCTTGTCATGTGGTCATTAATTTAGTCACAAATGTGGTCATATATTTGGTCATTGATTCAAATATATGACCAAATTAATGACCAAATATATGACCAAATTAATGACCAACCGACAAGCTATAAATGACCAAAATAAAAATGACCAATTTTGGTCATGTAATAAAAGACCGCAAATTAGCCACCAACGATCACCAAACCAAAAGTGGTCATTCATATGTGGATTTTGGTCATTTTTTTGGTCACTAATCTCTCATTTTCCACTAGTGGACATGCTGAAGACTCTTGATACTACACTACACAAGACTCGAATGTGCTATGAGCATAGGCAGTTACGATAAGAAAACCAGAACCGAAACAGAGAAAATTCTAGAAACGTTTCTGATAACCGTAATCTTGGGTCAAACTTGCAGCCTTATATAAAGGAAAATAACAGCTTTCAAATGAACAAGAACTTCAACAAAACTGGTACGAAGCCTTATGTACCAGCTCCTAATGGTAATAAGCAAGTGGTGAGTGGAGCCAATGCTAGCCCTTTAGCGATCCAGTGCTAGAAGTGCAACGGGCCGCATTATGCCCAAGATTGTAAGAATAAGAACAATGGAGTATTGCATAAACTACAAGAAGAACCTACCATTGAGGATATTAGCGATAACCCCATGAATCTATGTAGCATTAGATGGTCGACAAGTGGACCATCAAGCTATAATGGTCAAGATCGAAGGTAAGATCTTGAACACCTCTGTTTCAATACTTACTGATCCTGATGCTTGTCGGAGCTATGTTGCACCTAAGATTGTTGATTTATGCAATTTAGGCAAAGTAAAGCATGTTAAACCTTGGATGGTACAGTTAGCCACCGGTACGAAACGAAAGGTTTCAGAAATTGTTAAAGAATGTGAAGTAAACCTGAATGGTTTCCTTAATAAGATAAACCTGAACATCCTGTCTCTAGGATCATACGATATTCTTATCAACTAAGGTTTGACTTTCCTGGAGTTTTACACAACCAAAAATATCAAACTTGGTCTCTAAATTTCAATTTTGAGGAGGAGAGAAATCCTATATCGGGCTCACTTGAAAATTCCTCCTCTCTAAAAAGCCCAAATTTCCCGCAGCAAAAATGGAAAATGCCCAGAATCAAATTCTGCATCGACAGAAAGATACGCCCTTCAATGGAGAGTTATCCTAGCATCATTTTGATAATGGATTGTGGATAGATACCCAAAAAGTAAGAAGCCCTAGCCTCTACAGCTGCACGGTGTCTTCTTCTTAGGTTAGCTTTGATACCATGTTATATTTTTATCATTTAAGAAATATTATCTAAGGATCTTATTTGAGAGAATAACATGCACAAAAACAATCGAAAGAGACAAGAGACACAAATATTTTTCTTGAGGAAACCATAAAGGAGAAAACCCTGCAACTTCCTCAAATATAGAATGAGCACCAATGGCAGCACTAAAACCCAAAGACAAAAAATATGATCTCCAACAGCTGTTCTCTCTCTCACGTGAGAGAGCTTCTCCTATCTCACTCATACCCTTGAGTTGAGTGAGTGTATGTAATAAATAGAGAGGCTCACTCTCTATTTATATTCTTTCATTCACTTAATATTTGACTCTATTATGTAGGCTCAGGTAACCACAACTAGGGTACTAATGACCTGACTTACATTAACTCACTAGGGCCGACTTCTTTACAAGAGTCTAACAACCCTAGTGCCCTACAACTGCGGGGAATTTAACCCTTGATCAATAAGAAGGGTTACCCTCTATGAATTTACATGATTTGTTTACATTATTCACTCTCCCAATAGGAACATCGGGGTATGACATGACTCAATTATATTGAAGACAGTTCCCGACAGGAACAATGGGGTACAATACATAAGATATACAACTGAATACATTCCGAAGATACAAATACATCAACACACCAGGGGTGTTTAGAGGGAAATAAATGAGGGTTCGAGGCCCTTCTCAAAGGTGGATGAGGTGGATGATCATACCTACCATCTAAATGAGGTGTATTTCGATTCCCTAATATATGGGGAAGATCCCTGAAACCCCTCCTACTAATCCTCAACCTACTATATCCCTTTAGGCTTATAAATTCAACCCTCTCTCCATTGTGAATAGAGGAAGGACTGTGGTACTCTTATGCTGCTGGATTTTATAGGTGATCCCTATCATCCTTTAGAGGCAATATCGCATCCGTTGGAGGCATACCAACACTCTTTGGAGGGTTGTCTTGGATTTTTGGATGGAAGGTTGCAGTGTTAATGATAGGTTGTGACATTGCTTTTCTATGTAATTCTATTTATCTCCTTGATTACAGTAATACAAGACTCTTTCCATAAATGCTATTTTATTGGTAATGTTTAGATATTTCTTCCTTAATTACTAGCTTAGATAATCTTATATCTATGTATGATTTTACCCCTTTTTTCGTCTCTTTCATAAGGTTTTGCAGCTGGAGACTTGAAGGCCTAGAGCTTGGAGCAAAAAGGAGGAAAATACTTATACATCTGAGGAAAGGTACTCATCTCTTCACATTAGAGGAAATTTTAACTCAAAATGGGCCTCGTGAAAAACATTAATAAAATAATAGTAAAAATAATAAAATAACATTTATTAATTTTTGAGGAAAAAAAGAAAAAAACTACTTTTTTTTGTTTGTATTTTCGAAATATCTCCCTATGTTTTTACTCAAATTTTGATTGGGAGAGCTTGTTGGACACGTAATTAAATTCCACATCCAACGAGTACCCACTCGGCATACTTTTGACGAACCCCGTTACCCCAAAACAAGAAATACCTGAAAAAATGTGATGATGACATCATCATCATGTTTTTTCAGGTATTTCTTGTTTTTGGGGTAACACGGTCGGTCAAAAGTATGCCGAGTGGGTACTCGTTGGATGCCAATGAGCTCTCCCAATCAAAATTTGAGTAAAAACACGGGGAGATATGTCGAAAATACAAACAAAAAAGTAGTTTTCTTATGATACCTATCCCAAAATTTATATTAAAAAAATGTTTAAGACCTATACATCATTTCAAATTTAAAGCAATTTCATTAGCTAACGCATGATGACATGGAATTTGAATTAGAGTTAAAAGGCCCATTTTGAGTTGAAATTTCCTCTTGTTTCTTAACTGATATAAGAAAGTGGTTTAGTATTATGTACTTTGTTTTTTCTATATCCACTTGGACTGGGGATATCTGGCTTGAGCATATGATGTGGCAAGAAAATTAATGATCTAACTCTACCATCTTTTTTTCTGGACTCCAGCGGGGAGCTAGGAGGAAAAAGGAATTCATGGACTCAAGTAAGGAGGCTTGAGGCGAATCATGAAAGAGTTATGATATCAACATCAATACCTAGGAAAAAGCTCGATCTGTGGAAGACAAGACGTTGTTTGATGTCACCAAGGAAAATTTTTTTGACTAACGGTCAAAAGGGAGAGTAACCTCATAAATAATCATAAGTCCACATGGGAATTGGTAAAAGAACTCAATGGAGAGTTTGAAAAATAACAAATGAAAAATGTGTTAACGAATTTTCCAAGCAACTAGACTGTTACATGTCTTAATGTGTAAATGTGAAGAAACGATTTCCTCACATGAAGGACTATTATGGATTACTTATAAATCCATCACATTATTGAGAAATAATTATGGTGTTGCAAAAGGACCCATTGTTTATATTTTATGTTGAATTATAAAATTATGACAAGTTTTTACTAAATAAATTCTCGGAATACCTAATGTTGTTATGTTGATGTAACTGTAACTTCGGAATGTATTCACTTGTATATCTTATGTATTGTACCCTGTTGTTTATTATGGGAAGAGTTTGTAATGTAATAGAGTCATGTCATGCCCCGATGTTTCGATCAAGAATTCCTATACTGTAAACAAGTCATGTCAAGTCATTGTGGGTAACCCTCCTATTGGTCAAGGGTTGAAGTCGGCCCTAGGTGAGTTATTCTAAGTCAGGGCAATAGTCCCCACCGTTGTGTTAAGGATAACCGTCCTTATTGGTCAGAAGGGCAAAGTCCCCACAAGCTGTGGGACACTAGGGTTATTAGACTCTCCTAGACGTCAGCTCTAGTAAGTAATTGTTAAGTGACGTCGACATGTTGGAGTAGAAATTAAGTGAACGAAAGAATATAAATAGAGAGCGAGACTCTCTATTTATAATACACATACTCACTCATTAGGGCGCATGAGTGAGAGAGAAGTTGTTGCCAACAATACAGAGACTACTGCTGTCGAGAAATCATCTTTATGTTTTTGGGTTTTACTTTTGGTGTTGATTCTATCTCTGAGGAAGTTGCGGGGTTTTCTCCTTTATGGTTTCCTCAAGGAAAATTATTTGTGTCTCTTGTCTCTTGTGTTTATTGCTATGCATGTTATTCTCTGACAAATAAAGATCCTAAGATCATAATGCTAGCTTGAATGATAAAAATATAACATGATATCAGAGATAACCTGAGAAAAAGACATTGTGAAGGTGCAAAAGCTAGGGCTTCTTAATTTTTGGGTCTCTCTCCACAATCCATCAAAAACGTATGCTAGGATGACTCTCCATTGAAGGGCACATCTTTCTGTCAAAGCGAAATTTGATTCCAGACATTTTCAGTTTTTGGTGCGAGAAATTAGGGCTTCTTACAAAAGAGGAATTTTTTACTGAGCCTGGATTAGGATTTCTCTTGTCATCAAAATCAAATTTTAGAGACCTGGGTCAAGATTTTTGGTTGGGTGAAACTACAAGAAAGTGAAACCCTAGTTTGACCCCGGCTGGAGAAACCCTAAAATACTAAAAGTGATACGTTTCGGTATAGTTTCTATATCTCAGGATTGGAGGATGCTTAGGAGTGGAAAATTTCATAGGTTGACGAAAAGATCTTGATTTAGATTTTCTCCAAACTTCATCCTTAGATTCTCTATATTCTAGGAGATATGATTCCTCCAATTTAGGGTTCCAGCCTCTTCTAGGATTCATCCCTAAACAAGACACCTGGGGAGAATTGCTATATCTCAGGCTACATAGGTCCAAATTAAATGTATGAAGATGTTCCCAAAAGGGCATGGACTGTACTTTCTGTGTTCCAATTTTTATACCTCTAAGATGTAACATTGACACGTGGCAGTCCATACAACTTTGTTATCCTGAACAGTCTTGAACGAGGTCACCTTGGGAAACTGATCATAAGTCTCAATTGGTGAACCCAATTCTGATGCAACATATGGTGTTGGAATAGGGACAGTAGAGGATACCTCTTCAAGAAGTTTCAAACATAGAGGAGCAATAATTTTGGATATATCGGAGAAATAGTATCAAGCATTCCTACAGATGAAATTGGAAAACTAAGGCTTCCTGTTTCGGGAGCTTCCCTCCACTAGTTTTACAAAATGAGTACATTGGATAGATAAACTTGAAGAGGTCTATATTTCTATCCAATCAGATCTAAAAGATTCCAAGTTTTTGAAAAATAGGGTTTCTTTGACAAACCCTAGATCAGCCAGCTCCAGAACGAGGACGGACCTCAAATTAGTAAGATCTAATCTTTTGCTATTTTCATTTGAGGTTTTCATTTCAAAGTGATCTATCACATCAGCTTGATGATAAGCTTGGTGAAGTTGACAAATTCCAAGCATGGAAGTATATGATCTCTCTCAAGAAAATGAATTGGAAACCTACATGAATAGAGAGGTTCCAGTTCGAGAGGGAGATGAGGCTAAAAGCCTTACACAAGAAGAACTTGGTCAAGTCCAGCAAGATCATTGTTGATTCAATAATGGATCACCTTGTACCATAAGTGTCTTCCCTAAAGACATCGAAAGAAATGTTTGATTCCTTGACCAAGCTATTTGAAGGGAAGAACATAAATCAGAACATTACTTTGAGAAAATAGTTGAGGAATGTGAAGATCCAGAATGTAGAGACCATACAGTCATACTTGACGAGAGTCTCTCAAATCAAAGAACAACTTTTAGCAATAGAAGAAGAAGTGGAGAATGCATAAGTGATGATAGCCACCTTAAATGGCCTACCAATATCATGGGATTCATTCATGCAAGGAATGTGTGCTAGAAGGAAGTGATTACTTTCAAAAAACTCTGGGAAGAGAACACACAAGAAGAAGCTCAACTAATAACAAGAGAAAAGAATATGGGATCAACTGAAGATCAAGCTCTCACCATCCAAAGAAGATCCCTCAAGCAATGAGGAATATGAAGAACTCAACTCTTGAAGAACCTCTTATCCATCATAGCATTTGGATAAGAAACGATGCTATTATGAACGAAGAAGATGATGAAGCTGAAGGCTCAAGACAGAGTCTACCCATGAAACAAATAAATATAAGTATTCAATTGTCATTTCATAATATTTTTTTTTTTATACATTTGCTTATATTCAGTTGATGTATTATGCATCATAGAATGTTTGCATTAATGACAGTATACTACTAATATGCATGTGATGGGTAAGTAGCTCATGGTGCTATATAACTCTCCATTGCTATTTATCTAGATTGAAATCTCTTTGCTGACATATTGGATTAGTGCACAATCTCAATGTTGTCTTGGTAGAGATGGAAGGCATTTAGAAAAGTACCCGTGAGATATGGATGAATGTTGTATTGGATAAAATAGTTGCATAGTCATATATATTGATGCAAAATATATTTTCATTATGAATATACCTCATGAAATGTTTCTAACCATACAACTAATGCATTTGACTTGTAGGAAAGATTGCGTACATAATCACCTACAAGAAAAGAAGGATGAGACTTCTTCCAAAGAACAAGTGACGATAGATAAAGAATAATATGACAAATACAGCGAGATCAATAATGCAAAACCTTCCAACCATGAAGAAGTAACCAAGAAGAAAGGGAAGACTAGTTCAAGAAGAATGATGTCTAGGATGAAGTATAGATACGTGAAGGGAAGTTTGTAGTTCCATCATGAAGTAGATGAAAACATTGTGGGATACAAGGCAAGATTCGTAGCACGAGGATTCTCATGAAAAGAAGGCATAGACTGCAAAGAGACATTTGCAGTCAGTGGGAGTTGAGACACATGACAGGAAAAATCATGTGTGCAAATAAAAGAAGGCCTTGTATGAGCTCAGAATACACCCATGGGATAACAAATACATGAGGATCTTGATGAAGATCTTAACCTTTGCTACAAGTTGAAGATGAAATCCTATAGAGGATGACAAGCTCACATATGGGTGCAAGAAGAACTTTTGAAAAAGTTCAATATAGAGGATCTTGGTATCCAATGATCCTAGATGGATACATAGAATATTAGTAGCAGAGGAAGCTGCTTGTCACTTCGATACATAATGTTTCAGTACATAGAGTACAAAAGATAAAGGGAGTATGATGCTCCGCTTCAGAGGGAGTGATTGTAGAAGATCCTGAGGTTCGACATGGTGCAATAGGATGGAAAGCTTACTAATGACTGTAGGATTTGTTGAGAGTAAAGAAAATTCCAACCTTTGCTTCAGGGTTGAAGACAAAAGACCAATGATGCTCCTATTATATGTTGATGACTTCTTCATAACAAAAAAGAGGAACTCATTAAAGTTGCAAGGAGACTTTCTAACAAGTTCGAGATGAATGACTTGGATATGATGGCATGGAGGTATGGCAGAATATCCCTGGGACAAGGGAAGTATGTAGTAGAGATCCTGAATAGGTTCAAGATGATGGACTGCAAGGCCATGACCACATCTATGGCATCGAACCTAAAGATATTGAGTGATGCTTCATCAGAAGTGGTTGATGCTACAATGTATTGTCAGATGATTGGGTCCTTGATGTACTTGATGAACATAAGACCAGATATTTGTTTTGTTGTGAACACCTTGAGCCAGTTCCTAACAGATCCGAGACATGTTCACTTGATTGCTGCAAAGCATATTCTGAGGTACCTAAGGGGTATAGTTGATTATGGGATCAAGTATGAGGCAAGTCAAAAGATTAACCTGGAGGGTTATGTTGATTCTGATTGGGCGGGCAGTGCCATTGATAGGAAGAGCACTTTAGGGTGTTGCTTCAGTATGGGATCATGTGTGATCTCTTGGTTTAGCAGGAAGTGATCGTATGTGGCACTGAGTATAGCTAAAGCAGAGTATGTCGCAGCTTGTTCAGCTAGTTGTGAGGCAGTATGGTTGAGGAAGCTATTGTCTGGTTTATTTGATATCTAGTTGGATGCTACTTGTATACATTGTGACAACTAGAGTTGTGTGAAGTTATCAAAGAACTCGGTGTTCCATGACAAGTTGAAGCATATTGAGATCAAGTATCACTATATCAGGGGTATGGTGTAGAGAGGAGCAGTGAAGCTCCAGTATGTTACGATGGATGAACATATAGCTGATGTGTTCACAAAGATATTAGCTAGAGTGAAGTTTGAGTACTTCAGGGAGAAGCTTGGTGTTCTCCAAATTGAAGTTCCCTATAAAGGGAAGTGATGAGTCTGTGAGCCATTCTAACATGGTGAGAGGATCGATTCCTTCCATGGTTAGATGTAAGGGCTGAACCATTCTATCATGATGAAAGGATTGGTTCCTTGCATGTCAGATATGAGTACTGAGCCCTAATGTGACTATAGGATTGGTTCTTACATGATCATATATAAGCGCTGAATTCCATTCTTGGAATGGAGGCACCTGGTCAATTACCAGGAATACTCAGTCTCGGACTGAGGTCCATTCTGATGTGACTATAGGATTGGTTTCTACATGATCAGATATAAGTGCAGAGCCCTTTCAACATGTACATAGGATTGGTTCCTCACATGGTTGAATGTAAGTGAAAAGCCCTTTCAACATGCACATAGGATTGGTTCCTTCCATGGTCGAATGTAGGTGCTGGGCCTTTCTGACATTGGTTTTCAGATGTGAGTGTTGGGCCTTTTTGACAGGGTTTTGGGATGTGTTCTCACATGGTCATATGTGAGTGTTAGGTGTGCCTTTCTGATATGATTATAGGATTGGTTCCTACATGATAAAATGTAAGTGTTGGGCATGTCATTCTGACTTATGGTCAGATATAAGTGCTGGAAAAAGACCTACATGGAGGCTAGGCCTACAACCAGCATGAAAAAGGATGGTTCTATAGAACTTCCTATGATGAGAGGAATCATGAGATAGCACCCATGATGATGATCCAGTGATGATGCTCCAGCAGTGATGATCCAGATCTAGTGATGATGATCCAAATCTAGTGATGATCTAGATCCAGTGATGATGATCCAAATCGAGTGATGATCTAGATCCAGTGATGATGATCCAAATCAAGTGATGATCCAGATCCAAAAGAAGATGAATTGAATATGAAGATGATGAGAACTCAATGATGATCCATATGATATAGAGAAAAAGTCTTGTGTTGATAAATTGTGTCGAGAGAATACCTTCCTAGTTAAGAGGGAGTGTTGATGTAATTGTAACTTCAAAATGTATTCACTTGTATATATTATGTATTGTACCCCGATGTTTAGTTCAGGAAGTGTTTGTAATGTAATTGAGTCATGTCATGCCCCGATGTTCTGATTGGGAGTTTTTATAATGTAAACAAGTTATGTCAAGTCATTGTGGGTAACCCTCCTATTGGTCAAGGGTTGAAGTCCTTGCAATTGTGGGGCCCTAGGGTTATTAGAATATCATAGAGAAGTCAGCCCTAGTTGTGTTATTGTAAGTTGGGGCAATAGTCCCCACCGTTGTATGAAGCATAAACCTCCTTGTTGGTCAGAGCAGCAAAGTTCCCACAAGTTTTGGGACACTAGGGTTATTAAACTCTCCTAGAGATGTCGACTCTAGTAAGTAATTGTTAAGTGAGGTCGACATGTTGGAATGGAAATTAAGTGAATGAAAGAATATAAATAGAGAGTGAGACTCTCTATTTATAACACACACACTCACTCATTGGGGCACATGAGTGAGAGATAAGTTGATGGGACAAGAGAGAGACTACTGTTGTCGGGAGATCATCTTTATGTTTTTGGGTTTTACTTTTGGTGCTGATTCTATCTCTGAGGAAGTTGAGGGGTTTTCTCCTTTATGGTTTCCCCGAGGAAAATTCTTTGTGTCTCTTGTCTCTTGTGTTTATTTTTATGCACGTTATTCTCTCAGTTAAATATCCTAAGATCATAATGCTAGCTTGAATGATAAAAATCTAACATGTTACAGGAAACTACATGTCTAAAGGGGAAAGATGAAAGGAGATCATAACAGGAAAGACAAAGCAAGAAAAGATGGCCCTTGAAAAGAAAGAAATTGGCTGAAAAATAGGAACACTGAGGACCATGTTATTTCTAAGCAGGGGAGGATGTAATATCCCTCTTATATACCCCTAAATAGTTTGTAATTATGAAAGTATGTTGTACTCATTTTTTTGGTGAGGAGCTCAAGGCCAAGGCTGCACCAGTAAAAACCTTGTAATTAACACAATCTAAGTTCCAAGTTGTAGAATTAGGAGACTTAAGACGTGGACACATCTTAACCATGGGAAATTGAACCTATGAGGGAAAAAAAGTATGGTTAGGAAGCCTTAATTTCGATGTCATGGTCTTAGTATCATCTTAACTAAGGCATCCTATAGGGATTCCTATTTCTCTGTACTTAGCCCAATCAAAATATCATAGCCTAATTATTTAAATTATGATATAAGAAATGATATAAGAGGCTACAATCAGATTAGCCTCGACAAAAAGGTCGAGGAGTTATCTATAAAGTGAAAAGAACCAAAGAGAAAAACACCTAAATAATTATTGTTAAGGGACTATAGGTTATAGTCACCTTAAAAGATATCATTATATGCCAAAAGCAACTTATGGAGACTAAACGTGAAAACTTAGTAATTCCCCGAAACGTAATGAATCAAACCCAAGCAAGTGGGATATGTGCCACCTTCGAAGATCCTCAATGAGGAGTTTCCTCAGGCATGGACTCCACGTGGAAGGGAGGATGGTAAGTCCTCAAATTTAGTGGCACCGATGAAGGAGGGAGGTGGAAGAGGATCCTTCTTGTGCAGGTTAAAAAGACAATGAGGCATAGGGAAAAAGGGAGAGAAAGGTTATGTGTAGCTCTCCTCGGAAAATGCAGAGCCGAGAGGGATGTCTGTCGATTGGGATATGTGCAGCGTGGAGGAGATGTGTTTAGCAAAGAAAAGATCCTCTTGTATTAGGCTACTAACAATGAAAATATGCCTTATGAATAAGGCCACTAGCAATTGTCTCACAACATCATGGAAGCATACCCTTTTAAATGTATAATACCTATTCTTTTGCATGGCTATTTTTCTTCTAGTTTTTATTTTTTATAGCTTTTGTGTTAGATAAATACTTTTTAGTAAAGTTGGAGACATTACTCAATGTAACACAATTTTTTTTTAAAAATAATTCAAATTCAACTAAATGCTTTGGCTAATTCACCTAAATCCTTAAGCCGAAGAAGATAATTTAAATGTCTTGCAATATCTAATTTCAAGGACCTAACAATATATGATAAATGTTAAGCCAAACAAGAAAATTTAAATAATTTGAATTCCATGCAATCTCTATGTTTAAGGACTTAAAAATATATGATAAATGTTAAGTCAAAGAAGATAATTTAAATGCCATGCAATCTCTAAGTTTAAGGACATAACATATAAATACCATGCAATCTCTATGTTTAAAGACATAACGATATATGAAAAATGTTAACAAACTTTTATCGTTGTTAGTTATGCATGAGTTATGTGTAGGGAACACAAATAAATCTTATGTGCATGGATAAATAGTGTGTAATCCATACATCATTGCTAACAATAAATTTTGTGGCTTACTATGAATTTATTAAATTTAAAATATAAATATGTGAATGGATAAAGTGTGTCTAATTCATATAAATATTGCTAACAATAAATTTTGTAATCTAATGAGTGAATTATTATGAATTTATTAAATTTAAAATATAAATCTCTTAAGTTTGAGATAAATGTAAATTTATCTAAAGTATGAACAATAAACTTTTTTTTGTCAATTTAAAAACCACATGTCATTCTAAATTAATAATAAAATGTCATTCTAACATAATAATAAAAAGAAAACAAAATTAAGCAAATCCACGTGTCATTCTAAAATAATAATAAAAGAAAACCAAATTAATACATTTCCTAGCTTGCATAGGTTTCCCATTTTCAACTCCACCTTATTAAAGTTAAAAGAAATATATATGATGAGGTAGTTGGAATAAATTGACAACCATATTGATTTTGAACAATAAAAGAAACATTAGACAATACATTAACTTGTAAGGATTGTGAGAAAATTGTAAATTTTTTATAATATTAATGACTAAAAATTAATTTTCATAAAATAACACTTATTAGATACCAAAAACACCTTGATATCAAAACAAAGATTTTGTTTTCTATTACATATATGCACCCAAATTAGTTTTGCTTCTTTCCACTAGCCAATATGGTAGATACCAACCAATATGGGAGATATTTGTGGACCCTTGTTGAAAGCTTGATTAAATAGAAAACTACTTTGAAACTCTGAGACAAAAGGGAACCATCAAAGCACTGCTACAAGGGTAAAAATTAACAGGCCCATTACATAATCATAATTGCGTGCAAGATCCCTTACCTAATCCCAAAAGCCAGTCTTGACCACCACTGGTCTGCATGTTTGTGCCATCTGCAATTTTCAAAAAATAGTAGTTGGAGATATAAATAATATGGCCCTTCTGAGGAATTCAAATCAGTATATTTATGAATTAGGTCATTCAAATCAGCATACTTTACAATAATCCATCGGATTCTAAAGAGTCTGCACAACATCATAACTAATTGAATAGACAAATCAGAGTCTGCACGGCAACGTCATAACTGTTTGAATAGACAACCGTTATTGTGTTTTCAGAAAAATTTTATAGCATTGTTCAGTTTACGAATACTGAGGAAGAAAATAGCCGGTAGGAAGAAATGGCCACCCCCACTCCGGAAGGGAACTTGGTGGTCGTGCTAAACTATGATGTGCTGAAAAATTTGCACAATCTTCAAGCTGAACCGAAAAGTTTCAGAGAAGATAGTCTAAATGAAAGAAAGAAACAACAAGCTATAAATGAATCATTATTGCATAACATGACAGGAGGGATCCCACAGGGTAAACCTACCCAGTCCACCAACGGATCCAAAAGAGAACCGTACCATGAGCAGGTCAGTAGCCTAAGAGAATCAGAAAAAGAATCTATAACTGAAGCAACTAAATGATATCATCACAGTCCTGATAGTGATGACTCACTTTCTCCACGGAGAAAGAGGCAAAGAAATGATGATAGTCTTCAGGGGGAGTTTTGAAAAATAAGAGCCACGACCTATGAAGGTGAAGTAAATATGGGAGAACAGGATGAAGAATGGTTTCCGGGGATGAGTAAGCATTTCCAGGTTCATAACTATTCAAGTGTGATGTAGGCTAGGTTTTCCATCTACATCCTTAATGGTAAGGCAGCAAGATTGTGGCGAGATTTAAAGCACCAGGAAAGATGAGCTGTGAGAAATAAGCAAGGAAAACTTCCGAAATATTTTCTAAGAAAAATACATGTTAGAAAGGTTCTTTGACCACAAGGTAAAAGAGTTCCATGAACTGCGCATGGGGTCCATGACTATGGATGCATTTATAAACATATTTCTAGATCTACTGCATCATGTACCATATATCAAAGAAGAGAAGGTGAAGATCCAGAAGTTTCTAGGATGTCTTCCTCCCAGTTTTTAGGACAGGATTGAATTCGACATGCCAAAGAATATTGATACTGCACTACACAAGGCTCGACTCTGCTATGAGCATAGGTAGTTATGACAAGAAAACCAGAACCGAAATAGAGAAAAGTCTAGAAATTTTTCTGATAATCGCAAGTTTGGGTCAAACCTACATCCTTATAGAAAGAAAAATAACAGCTTTCAAGTGAACAAGAACTTCAACAAAACTGGTATGAAGCCTTAGGTACCAGCTCCTAATGGTAATAAGCAAGTAGCGAGTGGAGCCAATGCTAACCCTTTATCGATCCAGTGTTGGAAGTGCAATAGGCCACATTATGCCCGATATTGTAAGAACAAGAACAATGGAGTCTTGCATAAAATGCAAGAAGAACCTACCATCGAGGATTTTAGCGATAACCCCATGAATCTATGCAGCATTAGATGACCGACGTGGACCATCAAGCTACAATGGTCTAGATCGAAGGTAAGATCTTGAACACCTCTGTTTCAATACTTATTGATCCCGGTGCTTGATGGAGCTATGTTGTACCTAAGATTGTTGATTTATGCAAATTAGGAAAAGTAAAACATGTTAAACCTTGGATGGTACAGTTAGTGACCGGTACGAAATGGAAGGTTTCAGAAATTTTTAAAGAATGTGAAGTAAACCTGAATGGTTTCCGTACTAAGGTAAACCTGAACATCCTATCTTTAGGATTGTACAATATTCTTATCAACTAGGGTTTGAATTTCTTGGATTTTTACCCAACCAAAAATCTCAAAGTTGGTCTCTAAATTTCGATTTTGAAGAGGAGAGAAATCCTATGTCCGGCTCACTTAAAAACTCCTCTTCTCTAAAAAGCCCTAATTTTCCGTAGGAAAAACTAAAAATGCCTAGAATCAACTTTTGCTTCGAAAAAAAGATGCACCCTTCAATGGAGATTTATCCTAGCATCATTTTGCTGAAGGATTGTGGACAAAGACCCAAAAAGTAAGAAGCCCTGGCTTCTGCAACTGCACAGTGTATTCTTCTTAGGTTAGCTTTGATACCATGCTAGATTTTTATCATTTAAGCAATATTATTTGAGGATCTTATCTAAGAGAAAAACATGCACAACAATAATCAAAAGAGACAAGAGACACAAAGATTTTCCTCGGGGAAACCATAAAGGAGAAAACCCCACAACTTCCTTAGATATAGAATGAGCACCAACAGCAGCAGTAAAACCCAAAGACAAAAAATATGATCTCCAACAACTGTTCTCTCTCACTTGAGAGAGCTTCTCCTATCTCACTCATGCCCTTGAGTTGAGTGAGTGTATGTAATAAATAGAGAGGCTCACTCTCTATTTATATTCTTTTGTTCACTTAATATTTGACTCTATTATGTAGGCTCGGGTAACCACAACTAGGGTACTAATGACCCGACTTACATTAACTCACCAAGGCCGACTTCTCTAGGAGATTCTAAAAACCCTAGTGCCCCACAACTACATGGAATTTAACCCTTGATCAATAAGGAGGGTTACCCTCTATGAATTTACATGACTTGTTTACATTATGGACTCTCCCGATAGGAACATCGGGGTATGACATGACTCAATTATATTGTAGACAGTTCCCGATAGGAAGATTGGGGTACAATACATAAGATATAAAAGTGAATACATTCCAAAGATACAAAAACATCAACACACCAGCGGTGTTTATAGGGAAAAACCGAGGCTTCGAGGCCCTTCTCGAAGGTGGATGAGGTGGAGGATCATCCCTACCTTCTAGGAGAGGTGGATTTTGGTTCCCTAACATATGGGGAATATACTTGAAACCCATTCTCCTAATCCTCAACCCACTATATCCCTTTAGGCTTATAAATTCAATTCTCCCTCCATTGTAAAGGGAGGAAGGACTGTGGTACTCTTATGCTGGTGGAATTTATAAGTGATCCCTATCTTCCTTTGGAGGGAATATCTCATCCGTTGGAGGCATACCAACACCCTTTGGAGGATTGTCTTGGATTTTCGGATGGAAGGTTGCAGCATTAAGGATAGGTTGTGACATTCCTTTTCGATGTAATTCTATGTATCTCCCTAATTACAGTGATATAAGACTCTTTCCATAAATGTTATTGTATTGATAATGTTTAGATATTTCTTCCTTATTTGCTAGCTTAGATCATCTTATATCTATGTATGATTTTACCCTTTTTTCTGTCTCTTTCATAAGGTTTTGTAGCTGGAGACTTGAAGGCCTAGATCTTGGAGCAAAAAGGAGTAAAATACTTAAACATATGAGGAAAGGTACTCATCTCTTCACATTAGAGGAAATTTCAACTCAAAATGGGCCTCCTAAAAAATATTAATAAAATAACATTTATTAATTTTTAAGGAAGAAAATAAAATAAAAAACTACTTTTTTGTTTGTATTGTCGAAATATCTCCCCATGTTTTTACTCAAATTTTGATCGGAAGATATGTTGAAAATACAAACAAAAAATTATTTTTTTTATGATACCTATTCCAAAATTTATGTTAAAAAAATGTTTAATATCTATACAGTATTTCAAATTTAAAGCAATTTCATTGGCTAACACATGATCACATGGAATTTGAATTAGAGTTAAAAGGCCCATTTTGAGTTGAAATTTCCTCTTGTTTCTTAACTAATATATGAAAGTGTTTTAGTATCATGTACTTTATTTTTTCTATATCCTCTTGGACTAGGGATATCTGGCTTGATTCCTCTTGGGTATATTTAACCGATAACAGTTATGGAATTTCCCCATAAGCAATTTCACTGAAACTTATCAAACGAATGTGGAACTCTATCACCGGTTTGAAGAACTAATAACCACGTGTAATTATATTCCATGAGGTATTATATATGTCCCCATAATATTCTTACAAATTTGGGAGGTTCGTACATGAGTTGGGAAGTCATGTTGGCCTACACCCTAGGGGGGGATTTCATCACAATTTCCTAATAATTTTGGCCTTTTTGTCCTCATCCCAAAACAAGTTTGCAAAGGTATACATTCTAACACAAAGTATCCATAAAACACCTTTGTATGTTTTAATACTCACCATACCATTTGTTTTCAAATTCGTGATCATTGGGTGAAATTTGGAACCCTCTAGAGTCTTGACTAGTTAAACTTGAATTTGCCCAATTTGTACTTTTCACCGAAATTCCCAAAAAAAGGGACATTACAGTGGTATTAGAGCATTCTATTGGAACTTACTAAAGTTATGGATGATAAGGATTAATTAAACAAACTCATCAATTCATATTTTGATGATACAACCAAGCAACTTATGCAAGAGTTCGAATTGGTGGCTAGCCAACTTAGTGGTGAGATGGCAGCAAGTGGTAATAGAAGTTTCTATCATGGACAGACACATAATACCATTCATTTTGAAGTATTTTATGGTTCTTTGAATGAATTTAGGAACAATAAGGCAGATGTGGACTCATTAAGGAACAATCGACAATCCACAAGTATTGAGGAGACCAAGGAGCCATCAACTTCTATGGGTGGTGAAGCAAAAAAACCATTAAATCAAGAGGATCAGCAGTCACTCCCAAGTGACTTTGAAAAATATGAGGAAACATAAAATTAGAATGAATAATATTACCTTGAAACTATCATGTATCATTCCAAGACACATTCTACTGTCGACATAGACCAAAGGGCATCTACTGGTGGATTCTTGAACCATGAAGGAGTACCTACTAATGTGTGCTCACAACTCTATGTTGGTAACATAGAGATAAGATTTGAAAATGTTGCTGCAATACAAATTTCTCATGATCATAAAGATGAATACCTTGTATCAGCTAATGAAGAACCAAGGTTAACTTCCCCATCACCACTTGAGGTTCAAGAAGTTGATCAAATCAGGAAGAGAAGAGGAGGTTCCTCAACAAGAACCTCTTTTTCTTGAAGGGTATTTGAAGATGAGTGAAATTAATATCCATGAGTCCCTTAGCATAATAAATGAAACTAAATCATTGGTTTCATATTCTTTTTGGATATTTTCTTCATTGGAAGATCCAACGTTCCTTGAAAAAAATGGAGAAGATTCAAAGAGCAATGTGCAACATTGAAGGTAATTTCATGTCTTTGTTTTTTGATAGAAATAATTTGGTTGAGATTAATGAATGGTTACATGAATCATACTTGAGTAATAATGAGGATATTCATAAGCTCAAAACTCAAAATGAGAAACTTCTTAAAAGGTTGCAAGATACATGTTCTTCCTCCTATGTTTCAAATTATAATGTGGTAGATTGATTGGAGGCTTCTCATGACATGAGGGATCATGAGAGACATGGAAAATTGCAGGTTATTGATGTGTTTGAAGATCAACTTGATGATAACCAAGCACTTGTTGTGATAGGAGAGGAACTTGAGTTTCCTCTTGAAAATGGTTACACATGTTTTGAAGAAATCCATGATTCCACTACCTTGGCACCAACATATGAGGAAAACATTTCTTTTTTGAGGGAGATGCATGCTACTACCCCTATGGACCCTTCACATGATGAAAATTTTGCACTTTCTGATCATTTTTCTGAGTTGGTTCATTATCCTACATCCTACACTTCCAAATTTTTCACCATTAGTCCTAATGAAGTATGGGTGAAATGTGATCGAGATCTTGAGGGATGAGACCCAAAGGCTTGGATGTCGAGAGAGGAGGAGAAGAGATAACATAATGGACCAGCTCTGAGAAATACAGTGAGATATAGGATTTGAATATCTTATACAAATAAACATAGAGTATATAAGCCACATGGAGGGGTGAAGCTCAAAGAGGGTTCTTTGAGCCTCACCTCTCAAACTATACTAAGAAAGGAGCTCAAAACCAATAACCCAATAACTCAATATAATAAGATAAATGTAGGATGCCAAAAATACTTCAATTCTTTATAGAGAATGAATAGAGCCTTTTTATAACAGTATTACAATGTTCCTTGGGACCATACTATGGGCCAAAACCATGGGTTCTTAAATACCATGGATGGGAGATGTACAATGTGTCTTGAAGCCATACAATGGAACAAAACCATGGGTAGTTAAATACCATGGATGGGAGAGGGTGGCCTTTCCATTTAATTCTCTTATGATGAATGAGAGATGGTGGCCTCTCCATTTAATGCATTTATGTCTTACACATCCAAATTCAGACCATATGCCCCCTGAAATTGGAATCAAAAGGTTTCTTTTCTATGGTGCCACATGGAGAGTATGGACTTCCCATCTCTCACTTTGATGATGACATGACTACAGTGCCATCTTATTTACACTTTCAACAACATCCATTGTTACATTATGATGATATACATATTCATGGGTGTATTGATGAGACTTCTTTGAGCAACTTGAAGTATTCATGTCTTGTTTGCTCCTTATTTGGTTCAAATTTAGGTGGAGGTTCTTCATTCACTTCTTGGATGAAAGAACACAATGTTGATTATTATTTTGATGCAAATTACATTCTATTGGTGAAAAATTATAGTACATGATATCCTCACTTATTCCATTGGATCATATTTGATATAATACTTTATGCGTGTGTTTGTGGGCCACAGAATGATCTACTTACTTGGATGTACAAGCAGTTCCATGATTCTTTGATGAGGTACCTTATTGATGTACATTTGTATGATGTTGTTATGTACATTCATGATCTATATTTTTTAATCATGATGTTTGGAACAGTGCAATACAATCAATGGTATCCTGAAATTGCTTGGTTTCATCTCACTTGGACTAGTAGTTCGATTGCTGGTTTCAAAAAGCAAACCAATCTTCAATTGTTTGAGTTCATGTCTGCAGAGCAGTGTTCTAGTTTACTATGTGGGAGAACTTTTAAGAGATGGATTCAATTTTCATATCCTTGGTGTTCATGGAATTTCATCATAGAAGTTTCACACCATGCATGTATCAAGATCATATAGGACCTTGGGATCATTTTCTATCTCATTGGTTTCAATTTTAGGGGCAACAAGAAGCAATTAAGATTTAGTCACCACTTGAGAAGATTATTGTAATTAGAGTAGTGCAGCAAGAAGCATGGTCATTCCACCCTGAAATTTTGTTGGAATCTTAATAAAATCAAATTTTGGTAACTTAATAACAAATTCAAAGAATTATACAGAAGAAAAAAGGGGTGAAAGTTCATAAAAGGTTTCCAAAATATGGAGGTAAAGATTATTTGTGAAATTTGGTTCTTATGGATTTGATTAATTCTTTTAGTATTAGTGACGATGTTAAAGGGTATCTCAATATGAAAATCCATATTTCTTTACTTTTGGGAACAAAAATTTTCAATACATGATTTCCACTACTCAAATTGCATCTAAATAAAATTAATGAGTAGAACCATAAGAGAGCACTTGGTGCAAAGGAAGGAGTACCAAATGAGGATGCCACTTGGGAATATGAACAATTTTTTCACCATACAAACTTGGAATTTCTTGAGGACAAGAAATATTGAGTCGAGAGGATTGTTATCTCCCCAATTAAATAATTTCCAAATAAGACTATTTGCAAATAATGTTTCACCGACCTACTAATTCCCTAGGTTGACATGGAGACATAAATTTTGTAATAAGGGGATATGGGAACCAAAAACACTTTAGTTTACCATATTCACATTAAATGGGTCACATAAATTATAAATGCTAAGAAAATAAGGTGGCATGGATTCATGAAGACACTTGGAAGCATGTGCAGCCTTTAGGTGACTAGATTTTCCACACACTTGGCATGATATTCATCCAAATTTGACAACATGGGTAATGTAACATTCTTGGATGGTGGTGTAGTGGAAAATATCATATAATGAGCCAAATAAATCAAATTGGTAAAGGAGGGTAACTCCCAAAAAAAGTCGAGCCAAAAAAACCACCCCCCACGGCCATTTTTTCATTAGCCCCAAACAAGGTTGGAGAGGTCTAAAGTCTAATACAAATTATACATAAACCACCTTGGGATATTTTAAGACTTAGGGATGGTGCAAGCTAATGCTGGTCACTTATGACGCATTTGTTGCAATGGAATTTTGGAAAAACAGAAATCTGAATGTCAAAAATCAACATTAGAGGTACCTACACAACTTTTTGGAATATGGCGTAAGAATATGAAACATCGACAATAGAATTAAGTTCGAGAATATATAGCTTTTATTTATGGAAACTAAGTATAAATACAAAAAAAACGAGGTTCTTCTAAGGTTGCTATGTTATTTTTTTCCCAAAAAATAACAAATATGTTTGTGTTGGTCCACTCGTTTGGTATGCAAATGGTGGAATTTTGTGAAAAACGTTATATAGAGTTGTAGATAACAGGTGTCTCTAGTGCAGCATTATTTTTCCATATTTATTTATGTTATATATATCCTTTTTTAAATTAATTCAGTGATGCCCTAAAATGACAAGGTCGAGCGTTGGTCCATGACATCTTGGTCTTAACATAGTCAATGAATGATATTTATGTTTTAGGATGTAGGTTTTTATGTCTTCTTGTGCAGGTTCTTTTCCGTTTTCTAAATAGGAGAGCCAATCAAAAGTTATAGCCAAAGAAAATAGCCTACCTTTTGTGTTAGATGGATGTTGTTTCATTTAAAATTAAATAAAAAATAGAAAAAATAATATATTTATATAAAAATTACATATTCAGAATCTAAAGACAAAGTTACACAAGTGTGTGAATTTTCATTACAAGTGGAGAAGCGTGCCATATGAAAAATCATGCACGAAATAGGATAAGTGGTACAAAACATTTTTTATGTCATAAGACAGTCTAGACCACTTGGTTTTTCAACCCAAACCTAAAACCAAATTATCCAAGTCATCCACCACGTAGGTTGGAAAAAAGGTGCCCGCCAAAATTGTAAATTTAAATCACACATGCGCGTAGTTTCAAACGTAACTTGCACACACTAGAAGTGTGCTCACGCTTCTAAGTGCGTTCATGTTAAACACACAAGTGTGCATCTGTTAAG
>LPNX010135620.1:18201-20701 GCA_001517045.1 Pseudotsuga menziesii | reverse complement strand
ATTTCAAGGGCGTATAGAACCACTTGGATGAGTAATACAAGGTTCACCGCTTATGAGCTTATTTATAATAAGAATTCTATTTTTTCAAATGATTTCATAATTAAGACAAACAAAACTACTTGCAAGTGGGATTGGATCTTACAAAACCACATCAACATTTCTTACACCAACTCAATGAGCTTGAAGAGTTGTGGCAAGTTTTTGTCCAACAAACCTTTGTTTTTCAAAATTAATGAGTAAAATAGCATGATACATTTATTAAAAAGAAAACATTCAAAGTAGGGGTTGGGTGTTACTACATGACTCAAGGTTCAAAGAATTCAAGGGGAAGTTACGTAAAATATGGTTAGGTACATATGAAGTGGATAGAGTCTTTGACAATGATAATATCAAGTTCAGAACCACTGATGAAAGTTGAACTCCTTTGCTTGCTAATGGATAACAATTGAGGGTATATAAAAACCCATTAAATAGAGAATCTTTTGTCTTGAAATGTCATTTGGTCTTGAAATATGGATACAGGTAATATCTCAGGAAAATATGCTTATTATGTGATGGCTTAGAATCATAATTGCATTATTCCATAAATGGTGGTATACAAAACTATGGAAAATTGGCATATTCTTTTGAAGATAAAGTGTTTCCTGTGGCTCTCTTTTCTGAACTGTATTAAGAATTGGGATAATCTCTCTCACGTAGGTTTGATTGAAGGAGAAACTTTTGTAATTTATATAAGGATGATATGGGAACAATGGAACATATTTTCAGATGTCCGGTTACTGTTCATATCTGGAGCACAATATGTATATCTCTCAACATTCCTAACTTCTGGGTAAAGCTTTCCTTTGAATACAATTTATTTCATTGGTTCAATATTTGCAAAATGTATGGCGTTTACCAACATTTATTTCCTAAGGTATTGTGAAAACTAGAAATTCCATCTTATTTGGAGACAATAAATTGGATATTGGTTAGGTTTGCTTGCAAATTTTTAGTTTATATAAAGATTGTGTTTCATAAGTGCATAGGTGTCTGAAATTCAAAGAAGTGTTGGATGTTCCTTTTCCTCTAGATGCTACTAGTTTTGTTGATGGAGCTACAAAAGATGGTTTTTGTGCTTCTAACGCGGTTCATCATATCAATAAGGATCACTATTTTACTCTTAAACTAAATTGTGGTCTTGGTTCCAATATCGTAGTAGAATTGCCGGCACTTTGGTGTTTATGAAGGATGACACTTTTATTTGGGAATGATACATTAAATTTCTATGTATACTCTATGGTAATTGTTAAATGGGAGAATGAATTAAATCAAGATGTTAACCCTTTGTGAAAGTGTGCACTAAAGGAAGAGACGAGCTTACTTTTATGAGAAGAGTTCCTCTCTCAAAGATAAAGGTTTTTCAAACTTTTTCATGATGTAACTAATATGTATACTTTGTCTTTGGGTACATAGGAGACATGTAGTGTCTTTTGTTTTGTTGTTATTTTTGTTGGGTTACACTGTTGGTTTTTTAGTAATTGTTTTTTTAACAGTTTCGATGAGAACTATTTTTAGTTGACTATTTGGCATAGGTATTGTTTTGGATTATTTCAATTTAGATATAACATGTGATGCAGGAACAAGTGGGAAAAATGTTGCCTAACATGATTAATTTTATTTTTAAAACTGTATTTTTCTTTAGTATTTGAAATGAATTCTAAATTTTTTATGTGTTTTTTTTATCAATTGAATCAATAATGGGGTGGCTTTTCCTCCTAACCCAAATTCAAATCTTGCTTGTGACTAGGTGATGAAACCAACTTTTATGATTTATGCTTTCCCTAAATTATGTATTAACATTTTACGATTTATTTTTAAACTTTTGTTTCTATTAAGCATATATACCTCGAATTAAGTCAAGATGTTAACCCTTCGTGAAAATGTGCACTAAAGGAAAAGAACGGCTTACTTTTATGAGAAGAGTTTCTCTCTCGAAGATAAAGGTGCTTCAAACTTTTTCATGGTGTAACTAATATGTATACTTTGCCTTTGGGTACATAGGAGACATATAGTGTCTTTTGTTTTGTTGTTATTTTTGTTGGGTTAAAATCTTGGTATTTTTTCCTAACATGATTAATTTAATTTTTAATACTGTATTTTTCTTTAGTTTTTGAAATGAATTATAAAAATTTTATGTGTTTTTTTTTGTCAATTGACTGGAGAATGGGGTGGTTTTTCCTCCTAACCCAAATTCAAATCTTGCTTGTGAATAGGTGGTGAAACCAACTTTTATGATTTTTTTTTCCCTAAATTAAGTATTAACATTTTAAAATAATATTGATTGATTATTATGTTTTAATTTGGATGAACACATTTTAAAATCATAATAATATTGATTAATTATTTTTATTTTTTAACATTTTAAAATAATATTAATTCATTTTTTTAAATATTTTATTATTAGAATGTGTAGACTGAAGTAGTTAGGCATTAAAAAAAAGAAAAATTCTAAAAAAAT
>LPNX010135620.1:3210-17048 GCA_001517045.1 Pseudotsuga menziesii | reverse complement strand
TAGATATATATATATATATATAGATATATATATATATATATAGATATATATATATATAGATATATATATATATATTTGTGTGTGTGTGTGTGTGTATGTGTGAATAGAACCCACAAAGACAAAGACAAAAATGGAACATTGCCCCCACAAAATTTATTCTTCAAAATATAGTATAAAATAAGCCTCTCTGTATCTTTAAATTTCATAACTCTGGATGTGTCTTTTATATAGTTGTTTGGTTTGGCCATTCTCCAACGAGCGAGTGAAAGAAAATGGATGTGTGGTCGAATATGTATTTGGTCAAGTTTCTTAAAATGGATGTTTGGTCGAAGTTCACGTCATTCATGGCTGCAGTGATATTTGTATAGACAATAGTCGAGGGATGTCTTCCTCAGTTATCACCAGGTACCAATCGAACTGACCGATGTGTGAAAGACTGCCTTCAAAGTCAAGGAGGGCCTTTTCGAATGGTTGGTCATGCCTTTCGGGCTGACGAATGCTCTTGCAACCTTCATGAGACTGATGGACGACATATTGTGGCCATTCACCAACTCATTTTTAGTAGTGTACTTGCATGGCATCCTGATATTTAGCCAGAATTGGGAAGAGCACTTCCACCACATCCGATAGGTCCTCCAAACACTGCGGCAGCACAAGTTGTGTGCCAATTTGGACAAGTGAACTTTTGGCATGACCGAGGTTCAGTATCTGGGATACATTATTGATGAGTGTGGGGTACATGTGGATCCTACCAAGATCCAAGGTCATTCAGTATTGGCCAGCCCCAACTACTCTAACAGATCTTTGCATCTTTCTGGGCCTTGCTAATTTCTACCGGAGATTCGTGTTGGGATTCTCTCATATCACTTGAACCTTGAGTCAAGTCACCAAGGGAGGAGTGAAAGAAAAATTATTTTGGTCGAAAAATCAATAGAAGCATGGGGGCTTCACTTGTTGGCCAATATCCTATCACGTTAGTTCATATTGTGGGTTTTCAAATTATCAAAAATCGAACCAATATATTGCAGCTATTAGGGGGATGAGGGGTGTAGCTAGGGTTTTCACCCTAGCTTGTGCTAATGAGCACCTACTAAGGAATCTGGAATCCTTAGTAGCAGTTCAATGATGTGTATGAATTAAAAGCTATTACTGAAATAAAAATTAAATCTAAACATTCATGAAGCTAAAGCAGTAAAAAGTAAATAACATGAAACAGAAACAGTAAAGAAACGAATGATGGTTTTTATTGATATTACCTCCACTGAGGAGGTTGGTGGAGTCCGTTGCGCTGGTCCGATGTCAGTGGCTTCGAGCTCCAAGCTGCTTCTTCTCCTTCTCCGGTGGTGGAAATGGGCCAAAAAGAGTTCTCAATGGTGAAAGTAGCTTGATGGTAAGCTAGGGTTTCGAGAATAATTTCGGCAGAGGCAGGATGCTTATGATTGTGGATGATGAAATGAGGGGTCTCCACCACTTATTTATAGTTTTTTAGTGGTGGAGTGCTGGCCCATGGTTTTGGAAACCATATGGTTTAGGGCAGCTTGTTTAGGGTTTTTTCCTCCTTTTTCTCATTATTTTATATTTTTTCTTCCCTTTTTGGGGATTTTGCTATTTTAGAGGAATTTTGGACATTTTTTGGAGGAAAAAGGGGTTTTTTGCCCTTTTGGAGGCATTTTAGGCCTTTTGGAGGCTTTCTAGATGGTTTTATGGCCTTTTAGAGGCATTTTAGGCCTTTTGGAGGCTTTTTAGTGGGATTTTCAGGGAAATATGGTAGGCAAATGGACAAATGAGCCATGTAGTGGGGTAGATGAGGTAGTTAACCATTTTTGGGTGTTAACAGATTGCCCCCTGATGTGCGAGGGTAGGAGCTCATCGTATGGCCGATGGACATCATGAGTCATATTTGGTTTGTGTTGGGGTGTGGAGAAGAGAAGGAAGCAACTGAAGTCTGGGACACCGATCTCGAACCACCTACAAGGACTGAAAAGTACATAACCTCAATAATGGATGAGGGATCATCATCTGATAATATGGACGAGGCGGGCATGCCCATGCTCGTATCAGAATATAACATAGCAATATAAATGGTCCTCAAATACTGGATGAGGAAAAAATCTCAATATATGGACGAGGCGGGCATTCCCATGCTCGTATCAAGATACATAAAAATAACTGTGTGAGGCCCAAAATGAAGGACCGGTAGTAGATAAGCACTGTGCATATCATGAGGGTCCGGAAGGGACACAAATATGGATCATACTGCTGAGCTGATCATGTCTGAGCTGAAAAACTGATACACTGGAATGGCAGCAGTGCTACTGAATGCGGTTCTGAAGGAACTGATGCGCTGCTAGATCAGAGTGAGAAGGGTCATACTCGTAATGGTACACTGATCTGGAACTAAACTGGGCACTCAAAGAAGCATAGAACTGAATGGCTTCCGAATACAATCGCCAACGCAGCCCCGACATCCACGGGAACATATAACTGGGCGTTCCGAAGTGACTCACCAATGTGCTAGAGTCGGGGGAAATCCGGGGTCTTCGACACAGAATGGAAAGGGTATATACCCTGCGCGATTCTCAACGATGCGAATAAGGTGCTGAAGTCGAACATGTGAGAAACAACCATTCGAAGAGGCAATAATGATTCCTCCCAAAATGGTCCGTAGGCACTCACCACAGATGGTGATGGGTCCAAGGCGCAGGAGCCTCTAGGTCTATCCTCTGGAATAGAGGAGTTGTCGTCGACAGAGGGAGACCTGCAACTATCAAGGCAATGAGGTTTCCTTGACAGGAGCGCGAGGGGCAAAACCGAACTGAGATAGTACTGATGGGAAGAGTGATAAACCGGTGGGACTAACTGGGCAAGTAGAGTGGGTGGACTCAAACTTCCTTTGTTCAGAGTATGATGGCGGGGATGATCGAGCAGCACATGAAACTGATTGGTGGTAAAGGGATCATAGCTGTAAGGGATCTGGGAAGTTCACTGGGTTGAGGGAGACTCAAGCTGTGGTAACATGGTAGGAGACTGCAGAATACTCTGAACAAAGGCGATCTGATTGGAGGTGCTGCCGAGAGGATTGATCATAGTGCCAAGAGGCGGGGGGTGACTTCTTCATGGGTTATGGAACGAGAAGAAGTGTGGATATATAAAATGCTACTGTCGTGTGGATTTTCCGAGCCCATGACAGTTCATGCTCGTGGTTGCTTTCATATTTACTGAGTCTGAAAGCAAATAAGAAGGCTCTGAAGTAATGAAATGGTACTGTTGTGTGGATTTTGCGAGCCCATGACAGTTCATGCTCGTGGTTGCTTTCATATTTAAGGAGTCTGAAAGCAAATGAGAGGACTCTGTATTAATGGAATGGTACTGTCATGTGGATTTTGCGAGCCCATGACAGTTCATGCTCGTGGTTGCTTTCAATTTTAAGGAGTCTGAAAGCAAATAAGAAGACTCTGAATTAATGGCCAGGCAAGGAGGAAGTGTTCGATCAGGGAACATTTATGATGACCAGGACTGAGGGTGGGGGGGAAGACTGGTGGGCCTCCTTGCGGGGTGAATGAATGGTGGCAAAATAATGAAACATTTGCAGTATGACAGGCGTGGATGGCTCATGTAAAAAGTGTGAAATAATCTGATGACGGCCGATGTGGCGTGCTAATCGATGCGGCAAGGTGTAGGGACGCAATGTTTGAATTGTACCAAGTGAGAGAGAGAAATGATCTCAAGCATCATCACGAGCTTGGAAAAATGAATCTGGCGATATAAAAAGTGTTAAAAATGGAGAGCGGCCGAAGTGGCGTGCAAACCGAGGCGACTATTGGTATCGACAAAATGGGCAAAAATGATGTAGAAAAAATAATGCTACGAGGTGACCATCGTGACGGTCTCGTCGTGCTGATTCCAAAACTGTAGCTAGAGATGAATGGGACGTTGTTTCTGACGAATGGGGGGTGCATCAGGCCATGTGTTAATGTGGTGCTCTTTAATGGCAGGGTCAAGACTGGGCCTGTCATCCCAAGGATAATCCTAGGCAGTGAGAGCTTCGAGGATCTCCTTATCAGTACGGAAAGTTTGTGTCGTCAAATCGGTTGACGAGGGAGTAGGGGCGGAAGAAATCATATAAATGGTATTAATCTCTTCGAAAGAGGAAGAGACCGGGGAGTGGATTTCCTCAATGGTGAGTGGTGCCGTCTCAAGATCCAGATTGTTCATCTCAAAGAGAGCTGCTCTGTACTCGGGGAGATCGGGAGAGTGAACGGTGTAATGCCCGTAAACACCGCATATGGCACAGGAGTGGTTAGTGCACAGGGATTTGTCGCGAGGATTAGGGGTTGAGTCTAGATGGACAACCGGGATAGTGGGGTCGTCGTCAAGCGTTTGCATGTATTCCTGTAAAGCCGGTAAGTGAGGACATAGGTGAGTCGCATGGCCCAATTCGTCGCACAGCGCGCATTTGGAAGGAGCACGAAACACAGTGGGGTTTTTTACTGTCTTAGGAGGTGGGACAGCAGTGTAAGGTTGGGGGCCTCTGCCCCCAGTGGGTTTGGTAAGAAGAGGGGGGAGGTTCGTGGAGGATGATGGGGTAGCGACACCGAGAGGTGGTTGACTAGTAGTGACAATGGGTTGCACAGGTTGCAGGACGACATCCAGTGTCGGCGGGGGAACGAGAGGTGAAAGATACCAAATGGGTAATCCTAAAGTTAACCCAGGGAGGTTGAGGGTAGCCATGACCGAGGCGCTAACCACTCCTGAGGGAGGGAAGAGGAAAGGAATGGTATGGATGGGTGTAGCACCAATGTGACTAGGTACCAAAGGGGGTTTAGGCAACAAGGGCGGTTGATAAGTAGGAGTTCGCGTATTATGGGACAAGTTACATATGGCTTCGGAGGTGGAGCCATATGGGTTCCGTCGGGTCTGGAGGTTGACCTCATCGGAGGACATCATGAACAAGTGGTGGGTACCTAAGTCAAGCACGGGTTGATCAGGAGCAGCGTAAGTGATTTGTTGTTGGGTAGTCGCGTTTGCTTGAGGGGGAGCCAACGGTTGAGTGTTCACTACGCCTTGGGTTGGTAAGGGGTTTTGCAACACCAAGGGTGGCTGCTGAGGTTGTGGGGGGTTGGGTGGTGCGTGAGGAGCCGCCTGTCCTTGGCGTAGTCTATCAGCAGCCAAAAGTTGTTGGACTCGCTCCATGTGGGGGCAAACATGTGTGGAGTGGCCATAGACCCCGCAAATAGAACAAGGATAGTTTGTTCACAAATTCTGGCCCCTGCCGCGGTTTTGTTGGCCCTGGTTACGTTGGTTGTTCTAGTTTGGCTGCGGGTTTTGTTGGGCGTAAACCTGCGCTTGGGTAGTAGGTGGATTCTGAGTTTGCACAGGTGCGGGAGCAGGCTGCGGTGGATAATATGGAGGTGGAGGGTGCACTGGCGCGGCTACTTGAGGGGGCTGTTGATAGTGCTGTGGAGCGGGTTGTGGGTTTGCCGCAGGGGCTGGATGTGGCTGATAATAATGAGGTTGGGATTGTGGCAGCGCAAGAGCTGGTGCAGCCTGCTGGTGATAGTATGGCTGAGGTGCGACCGGGGAGGGGTAAGCGGAAGTCATATTTCCGAAACACTGAGGTGGACATGAGGGTCCATGGGTATGGTGTTGATGGGGCATGTGAGCATACGAGTTGGTTGCTCCGGACTGTGATGTAGCCCGCGAAAGTTCAGGTCCAGGAGTAGGACGGGCTATGGAAAAGGGCTGAGGCTACGAAGAGAGGCGGCCAATGATGCCATCGGTAGCGTGGGATGCCCCCGGCGCATCGTGATGTGGGGGATCGCCTCGAGGGGCGTCCGGTATGATGGTATAAAGATAACCTGACTGGGAGTAAATGAGATCGAACTGCTGGGCTTTAAGGATAGCCTCTTCCTCCGATTGGGGTCTTTCGGCTGCCACATCCTTAGCAATGAGCGGAAGGAGGGATTTGAGAAACCAATCTAGGAAGATCCGGTCATCTAGCTTGATTTTGCATAGGCTACGGCATCGCTGCCATTCGTGAATGTGGTATGTGATATGGGTAGCCGTGTTCTGCCGGTAAGATAGGAGGATCTCCACGCCCGCGTCATAGCGGACAGGTAACTGGAAGAATTGTAGGAATGTCGAGGCCAGGGATGTAAAGGTGGCATGGGTTCCATGGGGCAGCTCGATATACCATTTGGCAGCTGAGCCAGTGAAAGTGCGCTGTAATAAACGGAGGCGAATGGAGTCGTCTACTATGGAATTGGAGGAACACCATAGATGGAAGAACATGATATGGTTATGTGGGTCCTCACCTGCCTTACCCTCAAACTTAGGGATGTCGGAGGGGAGTTTGGTAGGCATGTGGGGCCACACAGGGTTGTGCCGGATGGGGTCGTTGGTTAACCTGGCTAGGTCAGGTAGGTTGAGGCTAGCCATATAGGGAAAACTGGATGGAGGGTGTGACACAGTAGTGGGTTGGACCACGTTGGGGCCCATGCCCCCGGGTGGAGGGGTGATGTGAGGGATGTTACCCCCAAGTGGGGGAACTAGGGTGGTAGGAGTTACTAATGGCGTAGGTATGGGTATTCCTGCCGTGGGAATAGGTACGGTGAGGGGAATGGTAGACGGGCCTCCTGTGGAGGGTATACCCATGATAGGTGTAGTAACTGGTATAGTGGCGGATGTACCACTGGTGGTCCCTATAATGGAAGGGTTGGGATTCACGCCAGCCATGTGTAGCTAGGGTTTTCACCCTAGCTTGTGCTGATGAGCACCTACTAAGGAATCTGGAATCCTTAGTAGCAGTTCAATGAGGTAAACAAAAATAAACTGAAATAAAGACTAAGCTAAAGTAGTAAAAAGTAAATAACGTGAAGCAAAAACAGTAAAGCTATGTATAATGGTAATTTTTTATTAATATTACCTCCAATGAGGAGGTTGGTGGAGTCCGTTGCGCTGATCCGATGTCGGTGGCTCCGAGCTCCAAGCTGCTTCTTTTCCTTCTCCGGTGGTGGAAAATGGGCCAAAAAGGTTCTCAATGGTGAAAATAGCTTGATGGTAAGCTAGGGTTTCGAGAATAATTTCGGCAGAGGCAGGATGCTTATGATTGTGGATGTGAAATGAGGGGTCTCTACCACTTATTTATAGTTTTTTAGTGGTGGAGTGCTTGCCCATGGTTTTGGAAACCATGTGGTTTAGGGCAGCTTGTTTAGGGTTTTTTCCTCCTTTTCCTCATTATTTTATATTTTTTCTTCCCTTTTAGGGATTTTGGCTATTTTTAGAGGAATTTTGGATATTTTTGGAGGAAAAAAGGGTTTTTGGCCTTTTGGAGGTATTTTAGGCCTTTTGGAGGCTTTTTAGATAGTTTTATGGCCTTTTGGAGGCATTTTAGGCCTTTTGGAGGCTTTTTAGTGGGATTTTCAGGGAAATATGGTAGGCAAATAGACAAATGAGCCATGTAGTGAGGTAGATGAGTTAGTTAACCATTTTTGGGTGTTAACAGATTGCCCCCTGATGTGCGAGGGCAGGAGCTCATCGTATGGCCGATGGACATCATGAGTCATGGTTGGTTTGTGTTGGGATGTGGAGAAGAGAAGGAAGCAACTGAAGTCCGGGACACCGATCTCGAACCACCTGCAAGGACTGAAAAGTACATAACCTCAATAATGGATGAGGGATCATCTGAGAAGATGGACGAGGCGGGCATTCCCATGCTCGTATCAGAATGTAACATAAGAATAACAATGGGGTCCAAAATATGGGGACCTGACATATACATGGCCTCAAATACTGAATGAGGAAGAGATCTCAATATATGGATGAGGCGGGCATTCCCATGCTCGTATCAAGATACATAAACATAACTGTGTGAGGCCCAAAAATGAAGGACCTGTAGTAGATAAGCACTGGGCATATCACGGGGGTCCGGAAGGGACACAAATCTGGATCATACTGCTGAGTTGATCATGTCTGAGCTGACAAACTGATACACTGGAATGGCAGCAGTGCTACTGAATGGGGTTCTGAAGGAACTGATACGCTGCTGGATCAGAGTGAGAAGGGTCACACTCATAATGGTACACTAATCTGGAACTGAACTGGGTACTCAAAGAAGCATAGAACTGGATGGCTTCCGAATACAATTGCCAATGCAGCCCGGACATCCGCGGGAACGTATAACTGGTCGTTCCAAAGTGACTCACCAATGTGCTAGAGTTGGGGGAAATCCAGGGTCTTCGACACAAAATGTAAAGGACATATATCCTGCACGATTCCCAACGATGCGAATAAGGTACTGAAGTCAAGCATGTGAGAAACAACCATTCGGAGAGGCAATGATGACTCCTCTCAAAATGGTCCGTAGGCACTCACCACAGATGGTGATGGGTCCAAGGCACAGGGGCCTCTGGGTCTATCCTCTGGAATAGAGGGGCTGTCGTCGACAGAGGGAGACCTACAACTATCAAGGCAATGATGTTTCCTTGACAGGAGCGCGAGGTGCAAAGCCGAAAGGTGATAGTGCTGATGTCAGGAGTGAGAAACTGGGGGGAATAACTGGGCAAGTAGAGTAGGTGGACTCAAACTTCCTTTGTTCAAAGTATGATGGCGGGGATGATCGGGCAGCATATGAAAATGACTGGGGGTAAGGAATCATATCGGTATAGCATCTGAGGGTGAATGGGCTGAGGGAGACTCAAGCTGTGGTCAGAATGGTAGGAGACTGCAGAATACTCTGAACAAAGGTGACCTGATTGGGGGTGCTGCCGAGATGATCGATCAGAACGCCAAAAGGCGTGGGGGAAGTGCTTCATGGGTTAGGGACCTTGAAGGAGTGTGGATATGAAATGGTACTGTCCGGTGGATTTTACGAGCCCAGGACAGTTCATGCTCGTGGTTGCTTTCAATTTTACGGAGTCTGAAGGCAAATAAGAAGACTCTGTAGTGATGGAATGGTACTGTCATGTGGATTTTGCGAGCCCATGACAGTTCATGCTCGTGGTTGCTTTCATGTTTAGGGACTCTGAAAGCAAATAAGAAGGCTCTGAAAGAATGAAATGGCACTGTCATGTGGATTTTGCGAGCCCATGACAGTTCATGCTCGTGGTTGCTTTCATGTTTAAGGACTCTGAAAGCAAATAAGAAGACTCTGAAAGAATGAAATAGCACTGTCATGTGGATTTTGCGAGCCCATGACAGTTAATGCTCGTGGTTGCTTTCATATTTAAGGAGTCTGAAAGCAAATAAGAAGACTCTGTATTGATGGAAGGGTCAGGCAAGGAGGAAGTGTTCAATTAGGGGACATTTATGATGATCAGAGCTGAGGGAGGGGGGGGAACACTGATGGATCTCCTTGTAGGGTGGATGGATGGTGGCAAAATAACGAGACCTTTGCAGTATGACAGGAGTGAATGGCTCATGTAAAAAGTGTGGAGCGATCATACTACAGCCGATGTGGCGTGCATAGCCGAGGCGACTATGAGTGTCTAAAAAATGGGTAAAAAATGATGTAGTCAAAAAGATGCAATGAGGTGACCATTGTGGAGGTCCCGTCGTGCTGGTTCCAATGGTGGAAACGGTTCGGAAAACGGAATCCGTATGGGTTCGAAATGGCCAAACAAGGAAAGGGTCAACGGGCTATAAGTAGTAAGTGGGCCCAATATGACACGTCATTTGTACTATTCCCATTTCACACACGATCGAAGTGTACCAGAGCTTACGTGGGATTTCTGGACGATCTGACCGGCGGTTTTGAGATTCGGGAGAGCCAGGTATTCCTTTGAACTCATACCTGTTTTCTTTTTGGGCTGGGGGGAGGGTTGTGGGTCCCGGGGGGGTGTTTGTACGGTCCACAAGGGTGGACCGCGACTGCCGGTCTGGGCAGCCGCGGTCTGGACCGCGACTGTCCGGCTTGACAGCCGCGATATGAACCGCGACTGTCAGGGTTTTACAGCCGCGGTCTGGACCGCGGCTGTCTGGCTTGATGGCCGCAGTGTGGACCGCGATTGTTGGTGTCACAGCCGCGGTCTGGACCGCGACTGTCGGCTTCACAGCCGCGGTCTGGACCGCGACTGTGGGCTTGACAGCCGCGGTCTGGGCCGCAACTGTAGGCTTCACAGCCGCGGTCTGGACCGCGACTGTGGTCTTGACAGCCGCGGTCTGGGCCGCGACTATCGGCTTGACAGCCGCAGTCTGGGCCGCGACTGTCGGCTTGACAGCCGCGGTCTGGACCGCGACTGTCTTTTGTGTCTGGAGTTGTTTGGGAAGGGTGAAAATGTCTATTTTGAACAAGAATCTAATGAGGCTTTGTTTGTGTGACTGACAGGATGCCACGGACTGTATGGAGAGAGCGAGAGATGCCAGAGGGGCTGGTGGACATTATCTGAGAGGACCGTCGCATGCGCTCGATGCTTGGGATATTCGGCCTACTGAAGTTTGCTGAGATTCCGATGATTCGGTCAGCAGGGGTGCTGCTGAACCGCTTAGTGAGTTTCTGGGAGCCAGATTCATTGGCGTTCCGAGTACAAGGGGAGAGGGTGGACCTCACCCTTACGGATGTCTATTTTCTGACAGGGTTGCCCTGCCTAGGGAGGGTGGCAGATACCCAGCCGCGGGGGTCTGCGGATCTTGATATTGTGGATATGGCAGTGCGGTTCTGTGGGGCTGAGGCGCGGGTGCATCGGAATGCACTCCTAGTTGGCAACTTACGGGAGCCAGTGGTTCGAGCGACGGCCGCATGTATAGTGCGGATCCTGGGCTCTCAGGCCCCTGAGAAGGTGTCTGGGGGGCAGATGCAGCTTGTGGAGCGTACACTGGAGGGGACGTATTTTGCATGGGGTCAGATGTTCCTGACCTGCGTTTAGCGACAGCTGACCGCAGCGAAGGAAGCTGGCAAGGGGTTCTGCTTTGGGTCGTTCTTGTCCGCCTTCTTTATGGAGAGGGTCCCCACACTGCGGCCGCGGGTGCCGGTTAGGGCAGGAGGCGTGAGGGAGCCTCGTATGATTCGGTGGGGAGAGATGATGTGCCGCCGTGGTGGTGGTGATGTGGGCCGATTTTTTACGGATGAGTTGTACATGCAGTGGCTCCAGTTGCCACTGACGCTGGAGGACTTTCCTTATAGGGGCATGGATTAGACGGGGGATCCAGATGCGCCCCGTCCCCCCGGACAGGCATGGGGCCCAGATGGTATGTATCATTTGGATTGTTCTGTCTAGTTTTTATGTTATGTATGATGTATGTTTGATATATAGTTACTGACAATTGGTTGATTTGCAGATGTGGGCCCACAGCCACCGCCAGGGCATGTGGCGCGGCGAGGGATAGTGGCAGTTCCGGCTTTGCCCGGGCGGGGTCCGGTGCATCAGCGGGATGCGGATGGGGCGCTCGAGTCGGTACGGATGCTGCTAGAGCGGCTACTGACGGGAGTTAGCGATGCGGGGTGGGAGGACCTTCCGCGAGATGTACGTCGGGATTGTAGGCAGGCGCCTCGGGATTTCAGAGGGATAGCGTTCCGGGTGGCGCTCTTGGTGGAGAGGGCACGAGCACGGGTACCGAGGCCCAGGCGAGCGGAGGACTCATCCGAGGAGGAGTGGGAGGAGGAGTCAGAGACGGCTGACACAGAGAGTGATCCGGGATATGATTCGCACTAGGGAGAGTAGGAGGCTCTTCCTGGTTTTTTGTAGCTACGGCTTGTATTGTATGAGTTTTGAGGGATGTACATACATATTTTTGGTATAGCTGAGTACTGGGGTACTCAGAGCATGTACATTTCTGATCATGTATTTTGTGACTTGTATATATATATATGCACGTGGATGCACATTTTTTGATGATGTTGTTTCATTTGTACGCACGTGGATGCGCTTTATGATTTGTTCTATGTGGATACTGCACATGGATGCAAGTAGTTCTAGGCTGTTAGGCACGTGGATGCCCCTTTTTGATATGATATGATGTATGTATGACTAGGCACGTGGATGCCCCTATGGATGCAAATGTCATTTTGATGGTTTATGTTTTATGTATGCAAATGTTGATGCAATGCAGTGTTTTTGGTTTTTTGTATATTTGGATGATATGCTATGGGGTAATGATGCATGATGGAGGTGTTACATAGTGTGATTGATATGCCAGTCTAGGATATTGTTCGCCATTTGGTCTGCGACACTATTGTAAGCTCTTGGGACATGTGTGAAGGTAATGGATTCGAACTGTCGGCTAAGTTGTTTTGTACGCAGGAATTTTCTAAAGAGGCAGGGATCACGTACCTGGTAGCAGTTGTTGAGCTGGGAGACAAGAAGCTGGGAGTCCAAGAACACATGAAGGTGACATATGCCCATCTGGAGGGCAGCAGTTAGGAGACCGGTCACAGCATCATACTCCGCCTGGTTATTGGTGGCAGGGCCGATACATATTCCGTCAAGGTGGATGCGTTCATTGGAAGGGGAGTATAAGACCCATGCTGCAGAAGCTAGGTTGGGAGACCAGCGGCTGGCACCATCAGCGAAGCCAATGTAACAAGGTGGAAGAGGATCCATCTGTGGGCATGCAAAAATGCAATAAATGTGAGATTGTGGTCAAAAACTGGTGAAAAACAAAAAAGAAAGCAAACTGTGCAAATGCGGACCAATGAGGTCGCGGTTTCGGTTATGGGTAAAAACGTTTGAGATACAACCCATTCCGGGGGTTGGAGAAGGATCGTCCTTCAAAGTCTGCTAAAATGTATGCCCCCTTGCCGAGGCAAGTTTGCACAATGTAAGGGCCTTGCCACATGGACTCGAATTTTCCTTTACCTGTTTTGTCGTGGGCTTGGTCATAGGCGAGGACGAGATCCCCTTCGTGGAAAGTTCAAGGGTGAACATGTTTGTCATAATGGGCTTTGGAGCATGTTTTGGCAGCTTCGATATTCTGGAGAGTGGCACGACGATCTTCATCGGCTTGTTCGAGGGATAGCAGACGTTGCTCAAGGGGGGAGGTATCGGGGAGAAGCTCAACAGCGATGTGTAAGGCAGGTATCTGACACTCAATGGGGAGGACAGACTCTACACCATGAACTAAATGAAATGGGGTAAAACCAGTGGCGGTCTTGGTTGATGTACGGTAAGCCCATAAAGCACGAAATAGCATATGATGCCAATTGGACTTATGCCGATCAACTGTGCGTTGGAGTATGGTTTTCAGGATTTTGTTAACTGCTTCTACTTGGCCGTTCCCTTGGGGGTAGTATGCCGAGGAAAATTGGTGTTCGAACTTAATGAGGGTGGACAACTCGCGCCACACACAATCTTCAAAATGTGATCCATGGTCAGATACCAATTGTTTAGGGACGCCGAATCTAGTGATGACATGGTTGAAGAAGAAACGGGCAGCTGTGTCAGCCTTGCAATTAAAGGTGGGCATGGCTTCCGCCCATTTGGTGAAATAATCGACGGCGACAATGATGTACTTATGGCCATTCACTGACGTGGGTCTACACTCCATGAAGTCAATGGCCCACTTACAAAAGGGACCAACAGTAACGACTGGGTGTAATGGAGCAGGTGGCGTCTGAGCTTTGGGGGCGAAAAGTTGGCAGTTATGGCAATGCTTGACCGCATTGATGCAATCGATGAAGAGTGTGGGCCAGAAATATCCGGCGCGGACGACCTTTTGGGCAGTGGCCATCCCTGAGAAATGGACGCCGCAGGCACCGCTATGACAATCATTAAGGACTTGTTCAGCTTCCTCATGTGTAAGGCAACGACGAAGAATTGTGTCGACTCCTCGCCGGTAAAGTACATATCCAATGAGGAGGTAGCGAGAGGCATGGTGACGGATACGGCGACGTCCGTTTCGAGTGA
>LPNX010135603.1:267577-294990 GCA_001517045.1 Pseudotsuga menziesii | reverse complement strand
CGTGTATCGAACCCTAGAACCATAAGAAACCCTTCAAGAGTAAAAACCCCATGTAACAAAAGAAGAAAACAAAATACACCGAATACCCACTTCGCAGCCCAATACAAACAAACAGGAGAAGGGGATAAACCCTAGCCAAAGCGAAAAGCCAAGAATGGTTAACCCTAGAACCCCAGTGCCCAATGATGAATAAGACCGGACAGATAAGTCGCCGGTTCCACATATGACCCGTCAGGTGAAAAACCCCAGTCCCATACCTGAAACGTGCAGACGACGGGCATATAGGGCCAACTCCTGGGGAAGTTCTAAAAAGTCAGAAGAGACAGTAAAAAGAGCATGTTCCAGAAATCAAGGAAAATTCTAAGGAACAACAGCGACAGGGCACTCAAAGAGAAGGTTCCAGAAGTCGCAGGACACCCCACATGAGACAAACCCCAAGAAAGGCCCGAAAGTCAAATACAACTAATGATAACCTTCCCACTTGTTTATGCTGGTTGGTACTAGTCCTCAGCATTGAGGATGGACTCCAGCCGTTGTATATGACCACAGGAATAGGCCAGTTCAGAGGGTCACAGCAAGCAAGGCCTAATCAGAGTAACAGAGACGACCAGAAGAAAAGCCAGACACAGGTAATAGATGCAATGACACAGGGAAGACGAAGGAGACCCATCCTATAAGCGCAGATAAAAACCCAAGAAATACATAAGCCGAGAGCTACCCGCAACAGTTCGTCAATATGGAGTCCATGAATCAGGATAATAGCCATCGCCCCATTCCTGTAACCCTACAGGACACCAGAAATTCGGTAGGTTAAGCATATGTACCCACGGTTTGAGGAGAGCAGAATCCTTACATGACGGGGATCATTTATTGGCAGAATCGGGATCTATTTTCATTCTGTAATTAAGGTATTTTTTAACTGATTGCCCCGTGCGTGCCCTGGCCTGCTACGGGCTCCATCTCCTCGTCCCTGCGCTCCACGGACTCTGAATGCTTGCTATAAACAACTCTCAACTTAGTCTTCTTAATACCTGTTGAAGCGGTGACAAGATTGGACAGGCTAGAAATTCAAACCAGACCTGCCTAGCACTTGGTAGTTGGCTGATCTCCCACTAAGCTACAAAACAATCTACATACCCACTTGATCTTATGGCTAATGCCTTAGGATCGTGGATTGACAATAGGATACCTGACCAACATTTTAGACCCTTTCACAATTTCGTTCCAAACCCTCCAAGCTGAATTTTCTATGGATTTTTTTTGGTTCAATGAAATTGCAAATATTAATATAATTTTTTATTTTCTATACAATTTTTTGGTTGAATGAAATTGTAAATATTAATATTTCACTTAGCTTAAACTTGCGGAAAGCGAAATGTTAATATTTTTGGGGTAGATTGCAAATATGAATATTAGATCTATACAGTGTTCCAATGGTAGCGTAATAACTATTTTGTGTCAAAACTGTTAACTTATTTGTTTGAATTGCTGGCTTCCATTTATGGTAAATTAAAAAAAAAATCCAATTGTTTACCCGTTGTACTTTTTTGTTGGATTGATGTACCAGCATCATCAAATAAGTTAAATTGCCTATGCTTTTGTCACAGAGAGATTGCAGGCAAGTACGCTGTGGAGATGAGAGCAATGATTTTAAGGCTGCTGGCTGTGATTTCTGAAGCTCTAGGGCTCGACTCTGATTACTTAAATAGAATTTTCGGAAAGCACAGCCTGCATACCCGAACCCAGATCCCAGATCTTACACTTGGTACCCTACGCCCATAGCTAAAGCTTTAGTTGGTACTTCAACTAATTTGCAATTGAAGTGGATTGATTATATTTTTCCTTGTTCTAAAATCTTGACATTGTTATTATTTGTTATTAATGTTAATAATTTGTTTGGTCTTGAGCAATGGGAGATTCAGGAGTGCGGAACATAAGCTTAAACATGTAACTATTACCGATCTCAATTTAAATATATTGCTCTCAATTCAATTATGCAACTGGATTAACTATTTATGTTCAAGCAGAAATCTGTCATGTCGGTGATCTTATGTCATAATTGACAATGAGAGGCTTTTTAATGCCCACCGGTAAGTTTTATGTTCATCTAATCGATATCCAGTTTTTATATTTAAAGATGCATTCACCAGATCCAGATCAGGGGACAAAAGTTATAATTACCTGAGCAGAATTTTCTGGGATTGTAAACATTATGTATCCAGTTGTAAATTATTTATTATTACAAGTCAGTCAAAATTCCAAAGCATGTATACTTGTCTGTAATTTTAAAATGCTTGGGCAGAGTAAATAGGTTGAGTTAGATATTTTAAAATGCCAATGGGCAGAGTAAATAGGTTGAGTTTGATCCGACAAAATAAAATTACAAAAGCTAACAACAACAAAAGGTCGTATTTTATTACTGATTATGCCAGAATGTATGCAAACATTCCAACTTCATATTATACATTCCGAGAATAGTTAGCATAAGCTATACAGAGCCACATTGAAATATTGCTATGATTTAATATTATTGAATCATCATCGAGATTCATCTGTTTTATTGCTATCATCAACAGTAAAATTGAGCAAGCACGGCTATACATTAAGAAATATGATAGAGACTAGAAGCGGAGGCCTGCACACTCAGGCGGCGAAGTGGTAAACCTTGTTGAATCTTTGCAGTAGTCATAGATTATGTAGTTCCGATGCACCCATCTGAGCATTCGTCTTTGCCGTGGAGTGAGGGAAGAATACGCCGGCATATCCCACCACTTATCACTTGATCCGACGTTCTCTGCATTAACTCCTCTACTTAATCCCATTTCATTTGCATCTATGTCGAATCTTTTGTAAGTGGAAATGAAGGGAGAATGGCTCCAGTTGATCTTGACAAGCCCACCTTGAGTAGCCCAGTTGTCTGCATTCCAGATTGAAGAGGCTACCCTCATCCCCTGCTTTTGCGGATACGGGACTCCCAGCCTCTCGTTATTGGGAAATACCCGAATCGGAACACTATCAACAAAGAATCTGCAATGAACCATACATCACATTAATGGGCCATTTCTTAAAGAAAAACCTCTGTAACAAAGAATTGTCACTTTCATATACTTACACAACTTGTTTGTGGTTCCATAGAAAGGAATACGAATGGAAATCTGCCGTGGGATCAAACCAGAGGTAAATGCGTTGTTCCCTGTTGCCAGTGCCGTTGGAGTAGATATTAGTCTGAACAATATAAGGCTCACCCGAAGTATTCCCCAAGAATTCGAAATCGAATTCGTCGTGCAAAGCCCCCTCGGAAGACATCTGAACAGACACAGCACATGAAAATCAAATCAGACACAGTCACAGAAATAGCAGATGGACATAAACCCTAAAGTGCAAAGTCTTACATAAAAGGCAGTAACTGTGCCAGCAGAGTCACCGGGAACGAGCTTAATCTGCGCGCCTACTTTTCCAAACAAATATGATGCCTTGGAAGCAAAGCCAGCACCTGAACTTAAAACCATATCAGGACTAAACGAAAAAAGGCTTATCAAACCATGACAGGAACCTTGTAATAGTTGAAAGAGATTAGTAATGGCTGCGAAGAAATACCAGAAAAATTGTCGAGCTTGAGCTTCAACAGCTCTCCCTCGTACATGACATGGTCATTCGCCCAGCTGGGCTCGAAGATATCAGTGAATTCTGCACAATTAGATGAAGGCATGCAAAGAGCGAGAATGAAGAAGCAGCAGCAGCTCTGCATATTGAAAGAAGCCATGTCAAGAACAACAGCTTATTGCACTACACTGCTACCCTGCAGAAGCAGTGGCAATATATAGGCCTCTGCCCCGACTTTATTTTAAGATTTCAGAGTATGTACCAAATGCATACATAGTATATACGCATAGTGCAGTACAGTAACCGTCACAGTCAGTGTGTCCTCTCAAATTCAGATTTCCAAGAGATCTGTGACATTAAACTAGCTTGTGCAAAACCACCCTAACGTAACCTTGGGTTACCGACAAGGAATTTTGCAGGTCCGGTGGCATGTTCGAAGCAAATGGTCCCGCATATTCTATGCTCATTTTAAATGCAGCGTCATTGAGAAAAGGCCACACACATTATTCTCTTGAACTCCACTAGGTATTCTAACTTCATGGAGAAAAGACCACACACACTATTCTATAGAACTCCACTAGGTATTCTAACTCCAGCTCTTATCGCCACTCAGGCCAATAGTCCCGTTGGGCGCCTTTCCGGCTAAAACAGACAAGCTGGGATCTGCAGTGTACTCCATATTTTTGAGGTTGGTTTCACACTTAAATTGAGAATAAGTTACTTACCATGGATGTTGTGTGCTCTGCTGTATATAGGTAATTAGGACAATGACGGACTTTAGTCACCCATTGAAATTATTAGGGTGACACGTAATGATCATAGCCAGCGCTCGCTTGGCAACCAGTCCTTTCGCTGAGTAGACAAATAAATATACAGCTAATAATCTGCAATTTTCGAGGTCTATGCAAAGGCTATTTAAAAAAGGTTGATGTCAATCAAAACTTTATAATGGACCAAATTGAGTGGCTGTAGCCTTGGAGTAAGATCCTCGTGAACACTGGGGATAATCGAATGGCCGGCTGTAAAGAAAGGGAAGAAACTCGTATTTCTCTGTTTATTGGTTACAGTGGAGAAATGGACGGACGCGCGGACATGACATTCGAGAGAATGATTTGTGAGCGATAAGGATGCCCGCTGTCGCGGAGGTCTCAGGTCTTGTCCATGGGCGAGGAAACACTCATTGAGCTTACCTACTAAAATATTGTTATTATAATAATAACGTTTCTTTTTTAACCAAGAACGTAAATTAATAATTTAAAAACTATTGAGAAAACAAATAATGACGCGAGATTCCCACTCATTGATGATTCTTATGTTTGAATAGAGACCGGGGACCCATTAGAGCGAGAAGCAATCGAGTGGAGACTGTCTTAAGCTTTATGCGAATCAGCGACTGAATCTCATTACTAAATATTTTACAAATAAAGACTTTTTGATTAACTAATTTTATATAATAAAATTTTAGGGACCGAATTTAGTGTATAAGTTATTTTTATGTTTTAAAAAAAAAATTAAACAAATTGTATTTTTAAGTTATGTGTGGCTCAATTAAAATCTTAATTATGGATACATTAAAGTTGATATATCTTTGGATCATTATATTTATAAAGATATTTTTAATTAAAGTTGATATATCCTTGGATCATTATCTTTATAAAGATATTTTTAATTAAATAATGAGAAAGATTTAAAAACAGTTTTTTAACTATTAAAAATCTTCATACGCATCCAATAGCCTTAAACTAAAACCAAGGACAATATTGAATAGAAAAACGATTTACCCACCCAAAAGGACAATGTTGAAATCTTTACACAAAAACACATAGCAACCATACCATGTATATTTCAAATCGATATGAATGAAGCACCATGTAATTGGATACTTCCTTCCACATTATTTTCCCATATATATATATATAAATTTTTAATTTTTATTTAATTAATAAAATTTCAATATGTATATTATTAACTATTAATATAAACATCACTTCATTTCATTATATTACAATTATAAAATATTAAATTTAAAAAATAATTAAAAGTTTTAAATAAAAAAAAATACTAAAAAAAACATGTCACTTCGACCATCTTGGTTGCGCATTTTAAAAATAGCATGATCTCGATACATTGCCTTTGTTACCTACAACTAATATTGTGCTCAACATTTTGAACTCCAACTCTTTTGCAATTAAAGCACAAAAATACGCTTCCATCTACAATTAATATTGTGCTTTATGTTTTGAATTCCAATTATTTTGGCAAATAATCAACAAAAATACTTTTACTTTTTATAAAGGTTACTTTTATTTAAATATATAAAGTAGTGCAATATATCAATAATTTAATAGGTAAAGTATTGCTATATATCAATCATTTAACATAATATAAAACAGTTTTATTTAAACATAAAAAGTATTGCAATATATCGAAATTATTTAGCACTGAGTAAAGTATTGCAATATGCCAATAATTTAGCATAATGTCAACCCAAGTATGGTCACCATTAATGGTTGAATAAAAACGATAAATATTATATATATTTTTTTCACATAGAAAGATAGCCTTATATTAAAGTAAAGTTGTATCAAATAACAATATATTACAAAAACAAATAGATTGTGCCCTATGCATCCACATAGCAACTGACTAGTAACCCAAAAGTAAAAAAAAAAATGCAAGTTGTCTTAACAAACAGACAACCCACATGGTGTCGATAGGAAAACACCTCCAGATTAGAACAAGGGTCGTGAGGAAAGATTGAAGCAGCGAGACTGACGAGGTCTAAGCGCTCAGTGCTCAACTCAGTGGGGGCGGGGGCTGTGAACCCCCCCGTGCAAGCATGGCGACGACCAAAGCGAGATGTTGAATGCCGAAGGAAGGCAACGGCTACATGGCAGATCGAGAAAAAAGGGAAGGAGGGGAAAGGTGAGGGGAAGAGATCAATCCTGGGGGGATGCCTCTCAAGGGCTTAGACGATCTCGACGATCCAGATCCGATCAGAATCAATCCAAGGGAAAATAGAGATGTGGAAGGAAAAGGCGTTAATTGGGAAGTTTGTGGGGGTTTGGCCCAAGGAGAAGGACCTGGTTCGATGGATCTAGAGCACATGGAGTCCAAAGGGCCACTACAACCTGCAGTTGGGAGCAAAGGGTTTTTTTACCATCGTCTTCTTCAACCTGGAAGATCGCGACAAGATCTTGGAGGGGGGGCCCTATTTTTTCTTCTCGGCAGGGCTCTACCTTCGACCCTAAAAGGAGCGCTTCAACCCTGAATCTGAAGATCTGACAGTAGCCCCGGTGTGGATCCACTTGGTGGGTCTCCCTGGGGAGTACTAGGATATGGAAATCCTGCATGATATTGGTAATTCAATCAGGGAATTTGTGAAAGTTGCTGAGCAAACCAGGCTCCAGAGGTATACTACGTTTGCTTGAATCTGTGTGTATATGGATCTCTCAAAGGAACTTCCTGAAGCGGTAAGCTTGAACTGGGATGATGAAGAGTGGATCCAGCAGATTGACTATGAACAGCTGCCCTTCCAGTGCAGGATCTGCCATGAGTATGGCCATTTTGGGAGAAACTGTCCGAAGGGGATTCAGGAGAAGAGTACCCCAGACCAAGAAGGGGAATCTCAAGCCAATGACGGTTTCACACAGGTCAAAAATAAAAGGAGGAGCAGGAGCAACGGAGGACAGAAATTGCGTAAGGAAATGAATAGGAAACCCTCGGTCTCCTCAAACCCTTTCAATGTCTTGGGGAAGAGGGAGAGGATAATTCGAAGGAAGAGGGGGGACCAACCAGCGCCCAGGAAACAGAGATGAAGGGATCGGAGGACGGGAACAACACTGGCATCATGCCAATCATGATGGAAGAAGACGAAGCCGAGGACATGGAACTCGAAGATCTGGATTTGGATGCACTGGAAGAAGAGTGCAGAAACGTGGGCAAGGGTTACGTCTCCTGGGAACAGATCGAACTCTTACAACAGGCCATTATCCAGTCCAAAGCGCACAAGGATCTGGGGATCAGCGTAGAGGCGCAGAAGGGAACCAAGAGGAAATCACCAGAGGAAGACCAGAAGAGAGGCCGAAAAACGAACAAGCAAAGGATAACAGAAATTGGAGTCAAACTGATCGAATCAGGTCAGTATCCTACGATCAAGGCGACCTTCTCTGAAGTAAGTAAGGTTACCCAATGAAGATTGTCTCTTGGAATATTAGAAGGTGTAATCACCCAAGGAAGATTAGAACCCTAGCTAGGAAGATAAACCAGGAAAAACTAGACATTCTTTTCTTTCAAGAAACCAAGTGTAGCTTTGAGACCATGATAAAGATCGGGCAAAAGATATGAAAAGGTAGCTAGGTCATGGCATCGGACGTAGATGGTATGAAAGGGGGAATGGCCATTCTATGGCAGCTCAGAGAGGTGAATCTCTTAGAATAGAGAGTCGGTCACTTCTCCCTCATAGTGGAGTTTCAAATCTTAGGATCAGAGATCAGCAGAACGATAGCTAATATATATGGCCCAAGTGCCTTTCCTTAGAAGCAGGCCTTTATTCACCATCTGAGATGGCTCTACGCGTCGGCCTAGGAAGGAGAATGGATTATAGGAGGATATTTTAACCTGATCACCTCTCTTTGAGAAAAGAAAGGGGGAAGAAGGATGATAGACAAGTACAAGGAGGAATTTTGGGAGGTTCTAGCTCAAAGTACTCTAGTGGACATGGAAACTGGGGACGGCTGATTTACATCGAACAACAGGAGAGGTGGGGACCATCTAGTCGCCTCTAGATTAGACGGATTCTTGATGTCAGATCACATGGTCATAGGCCCAGGGGAAATCAAGGCAAATGTGCTCCTAGCAGTTGGCTCTGATCACTGGCCAGTATGCTTTAGTTGGGATAGAGTGGTTGCTCAACTTCCTAAGCCTTTTCGCTTTGAACAGTTCTGGCTCGAGTACAAGGAATTTAAAGGCCTTGTAGAACAATGGTGGCAAGAGATGGACAGCCCTGGGGGGGCAAGGATGTACATCTTCCAGCAGAAGCTCAAGGCTCTAAAATCCAAGATCCGTACATGGAATAAGGAAGACTTTGGCAACATTTTTGAGGACAAAAAGAGGCTTACTCAGGACATACATCTCATCTAGCAGAAAGGGATGGACCCGGGGTGGGGCTTGGAGATGAAAGAAAAGGAGAAAGACCTTTCTGCCTAGCTGGAAGCCAGAGAGAGGCAAGAGGAAATCTTCTGGAAACAAAAGTCCCGGGTCAAATGGCTGAGGGAGGGAGACAAAAACACCAAATTCTTCCATACATTAGAGGAAATTTCAACTCAAAATGGGCCTTTTAACTTTTATTCAAATTCCATGTCATCATGTGTTAGCCAATGAAATTGATTTAAATTTGAAATACCGTATAGGTCTTAAACACTTTTTTAATATAAATTTGGGCATAGGTATCATAAAAAAAACTACTTTTTTTGTTTGTATTTTTGACATATCTCCCTGTGTTTTTACTCAAATTTCGATCGGGAGAGCTCGTTGGATGCAGAATCTAATTCCGCATCCAACGAGTACCAACTTGGCATACTTTTGATGGACCCCGCTACCCCAAAAATAAGAAATACCTGAAAAAATGGAATGATGACATCATCATTTCATTTTTTTAGGTATTTCTTGTTTTTGGGGTAGCGGGGTCCGTCAAAAGTATGCCGAGTGGGTACTCGTTGGATGTGGAATCAACGAGCTCTCCCGATAAAAATTTGAGTAAAAACACAGGGAGATATGTCAAAAATACAAACAAAAAAGTAGTTTTTTTTATTTTCTTCCTCCAAAATTAATAAATATTATTTTATTATTTTAACTATTATTTTATTAGTTCATTTTAGGAGGCCCATTTTGAGTTGAAATTTCCTCTAATGACTCGGTGGTCAGCAATCGGCTGGGGTCTAAGATCTTCAAACTCAAAAAATCCAATGGGACCCAGGTGGAAACCAGAGAAGAGATTGAGTAGGAGCTCACCAACCATTTCAAGGAGATCATGACAGAAGACAACACTAATAGGGGACATGACATCGACAGGATCGTAGCTTTGATCCCCAGATCAGTAACTAGGGAGGACAATGAAAGCCTCACCAATCCTATATCTATGCAGGAATTTGAGGAGGTAATGCATCTGATGGATCAGGGGAAGGCCCAAGGCCCTGATGACTTCACCTCCAATTTCTTTCATTTCTTCTGGGACCTGATCAAGGAGGAGGTCTGGGCCATTGTAGAGGAATCATGGAAAAGTAAAGGAATGCTCAAAGCCTTCAACGCGACATTCCTAGCCCTAATCCCAAAAGGAGAGGGCGTTGATACCCTTGGTAACTTTAGACCCATAGCCCTCTGCAATGTGATTTACAAGATAGTTTCCAAAGTCATATAAAATAGGCTTAAGCCTCTCCTCCCAAGGTTGATCAGCCCGGAATAATCTGGCTTTGTAGAGGGTCGACAAATCCTGGATGGTATTATTAAGGTCCAAGAATCCATCCACTCCCTAAAATGCTCTAGACACCCAGGAATGCTCATCAAATTAGACATAGCCAAGGCTTTTGACAAGCTTAACTGGAAGTATATGGAGAAGGTGCTTCAGGCCTTGCTTCAGGCCTTTGGTTTCTGTCAAGATTGGGTGGAATGGGTCATGGGTCTGGTCTCCTTTCCCTTCTACTCCATCATGCTGAACGGATCCTCGACGAGGCTCTTCTTGCCTACCAGGGGGATCAAGTAGGGAGATCCCCTCTCCCCATTTCTCTTCATTCTAGCAGCGAAAGGGTTAAGCAAGCTCATCAAAGCCCAAGCAGAACATGGGAGGATCAAGGGGCTATCGTTCCATGAGGACATGGATAAACAAACGCACCAATAGTTCGTGGATGACACATTGTTGATGGGGCACCCTTCAGTCCAAGAGGCTCGGGCCTTCAAAACAAGCCTAACGACTTTTGCTAAGGCATCGGGACTTGCAGTTAACTTGGAGAAATCTCAGATTTTCTTCTTCAACACCCCACTCATTACCCAGAGAAACATCAGGAGAATTTTGGGTTTTAAAAAAGGATCGCTGCCAACCAAGTATTTGGGGGTCCCTTTGAGCCAAGGAACTATCAAGCAGGCTTCCTAGCAAGACCTGCTGGATAGGATAAAGGCCAGATTAGCTAGCTGGACTCTCAAGCCCCTGAACCTCCCTGGGAGGTTAGTAATGGTCAAATCGGTCCTCCAAGCCATGCCGATGTACCTATTCTCAGTCTTATCATCTCCCAAGACAGTCTTACGGGAAATCAAATGCATCCAAAGAAATTTCCTATGGGTAAGGAGAGAAACTAAAGCTAATTTCAACCTTGTTAGTTGGGATAAGGTAAGCACGCCTAAGGATAAAGGGGGCCTTGGACTCAGGGATCTCGAAGTGGTGGGGGAAGTGCAAGGAGCCAAGATATGGTGGAGATGGTGCAATTACAAACAGGAACCTTGGGCCAAGATTTGGCACATAAAGTATGCTAGGGGCTGTCCAAACACCCAACTGGTGCGTTTCAACGGGGACCCTCAAGGATCCCACATTTGGAAGAAGGCTAGAGAAGGGAGAAAATTGATCCAGAAACACAGCTTCTGGGAAATTAAATCGGGAAATCTCACCAACTTTTGGGACGATTCCTGGAACCAATTCCCTAAGCTTGGGAATGATCTCAAATGGCGGTATATCGGGGTCAGAAGTAGGGAGGAGGGAAAAGAAAAGGTTCATCAGTTCTGGGAAGGGAGACCTTAGGAAGATAGGCGTAGGTGGATGATCCCAGTCAACCAGGATGCACAGATCTTGGCTGAGGATATTAGAGCCCTTGAGAATGAATTACAAGAACACAACATTCTGACCAAGAATGGGGATGATACCCTCAGATGGGGATACTCTCAGAAGGGGACCTTCAGCATCAAAGAAGCTTATAACATTAAAATTCGGTATCAGGCGGAAGAGGACGAGATCTGGAAGCAAGTATGGACTTCCAACCCCTGGCCGAAAGTAGCTGTCTTTTGCTGGTTAGTAGTTAGGCGCAAGATTCTGACGAGAGAAAACCTGAGGCGCAAAGGCATCCAAGGTCCGTTTCGGTGTGTTCTATGTATAACCAGGAAGAGAGCATGGGTCACCTCCTCGATGCATGCCCCTTCGCATCTTATCTTTGGGACAAAGGTGCACAACTTTTTAGGAAGAGCAACAGAAGTAGAGGAAACCCAGACCAAACCATTAGGGATTGGAATCCCAAGGATTTCAAAAATAATATTCTACGGCTCTTATGGCAAGCCTTTCGAGGAACTGTGATGTGGGTGATATGGAAGGAACAAAACAGTAGAATTTTTAGGGGAAAACAATAATCCAATGAGGATGTCTGGAAAATAATTACCTCCAATTTGATGGAAATAGTGTGCAGCCTGCAGTGGAGCGACGAGGACAAGGAATTCGCCGATCCGGAGAAAAGTGTTGCGTAGGCATGGGGACTGGATAAGGGGGTCATCAATGGTCTTCATAAAAAACCCAAGTCCTGCAAAGTTGAGAGCCCAAACTCTTGGTGTCCCCCACCGAGGCTAGTCTTCAAATTAAACTTTGACGGTGCGACTAGAGGCAATCCAAGTGATGCTGGCTATGGCGGGGTCTGCAGAAACTCGTCTGGAGATATCATTCAGGTCTACTATGGCTCGTTCGGAATGGACACCAACAACTTTGTGAAGCTAGAAGGGATGATCCGAGGCATCCAAATCACCATAAAAAATGGGTCGGCAATAATTGAAGGAGACTCCAGCATTCTCGTCCAAATGGCAAAGCAACTAGCCAATGGTAAATCTACAGAGAAAGTGTCATCCAGCTGGCGCCTTGCCAGTAGGCTGGATGACCTCCGAGCCATGGTTATGACGTATCCAGCACTCTCCTTCACCCACGTCAGGTGGGAGGCAAACCAACTGGTGGACTTACTGGCTAATGTCGGTGTCAATGACATTAGGGCCATTCGGAGGGGACGGCTAGAATATTTTGAGGCAGAGGAATGGATTCCCAAGTGTCGACATTTGGCCGCTCATGATGTGGGTGACAGAGGACAGCTGATGGGAGGAATGAAAGAGGATTGAGGCAGGGACAGACGGCAGTAAGGTCCCTCCACAAGTCGGGCCCATTAATGCGTGTTTGCATGTGGCCTAAAATCATGAAGATCTGGAGTGATCATTTAAACATTAAGTGAAGGTACGAGGGTGGTCCGGAAGGGAGAAGTAGCTCAGTCTCCATATGGACCAATGATTTAGGCATGACGAGAGATATATGAAAGTGTCAAGTGCGAGGTACGACGGCAAACGACTTTAGGATATGGGTTATCATTATCTGGTACCAAACCATTAATGCGTCCATGGATCTAATGCCTATTAATTCGAAGGTGGTTGCAGAGACCATCACCCGAATTCTGAGGAGCATTGGAGATGGGCTAGTGTGTTTTAAGGTTGGTCTGTGGGTAGCGGAAGCTCGGAGTGATTCTGTTAGAAGTGAAATTGTGAAGCAAGAGATGGCTCCACCTCGAGGAAGTCTTGGGAAACCAGGGGGTAGTATAGGGCCGATTGTTAGTCAGGACAAAGGGAAAAAAGAAATTCGGATAGGGAAGAAAGCGGCGACTCGGGCCCAACTTCAGGCTCAGTCGGCTGCAGAGGCCTTCAAAGACCGAATCCTGCTTATTTCCCGTATAGCAACGGAGAAAGTGGAGAAGGTGCTCTAGGACCAAGTTAGTTCCATGCCGATTGAAGTGGTTCGAGAAGAGGTTGATGGTTGGATTTCTGACCCAGGCTCCACGGCAGGGAGAGCCTCGGCCCATGACCGACTGGTTATGATTTACTAGGTTCTCATGAATTTGGTCACCCCGGTGAACCTCAACGCTGTAGCAAAAATTGAGGAGAAGCTTGCTGAGATGATGGCAAAAAAGGAGGGGGACGAAGAGCCCGTCAAGGCTTGGAAGGAGCACAATGATGAATGTCGAGACATGTGAAGGAATCTTGAAGCCCTTAGTTCGGATTGTCGTCTTATGCACCGAAAGGTGGACTAGATCGCTTCCTGCCTTGGCATTGCTTTGTATTACCCGAGGATGGAGCTTCACGTCGAGGGAGGGTTTGGCCGTCAGGTAAGTGGAAGGAGCACTGGAAGAACTGATAATGCTCAAGAAGAGAGCATGATGGATGCGGTTCAGCTCTTGGGTTGTCGGTGCCAAATCACGGGTCTGGGCCCAGGGTTCCAGGCACTTCCTTAATCCCCCAGTGGGGCTTTCTCTATTCTTTTTGTGATTCTCTATGCGGTTTAAGTTATGGTCTAAAGGTCTATCTGTCTCTTTGTGTGTTAATCTAGCTTATATGATGGCAAATCCAGATGTAATTCAGGGATTGAGCTCTCCATAGAGGGAGATATCCTGCTTTTAGGTTGGGTGGGGAACCAAATGATCAAATGTAATGGGGAAAGGAAGGTTTCTATGCGGGCTGTTTGAGGCCTGCGAGTTTTGAGATCCATTGTAACCGTTTTTATGCAGTAATTCCACTTTTATTTACAAAAAAAAACAAATAGACAATCTACATATGGTTCAAAAAACTAAGTAACACTAGCAATTCAGGGATAATTTTAGGGGCGAATTTTAGCCCAGTGGGCTATTTTTCCATGTTTTTCTCCCAAAAAAGATTCGCCATTTTGCATTTTTTGAAGCCCTATTTTGCCCAATTTTGATGGGGTAAACTTTTTTCACCCAAAAAGTCACCAAATTATTATATAAACAATATAAATTCCTTGGAAATTAAAATATTTTTTGAAAAATATCGCCAATCATTTTATAGTTGGCGTCTTAAGAATTGGTAATATTCGCCAACATTTATACACTTTTAAATAAGTATGGTTCCTTAAAATCATCCTTGACTAGCATCTCATAATGTTCATGAACACTACGACATCATACATGCCAAAACATGACTACCGTCAATGAGAAAAAAACATAACGTCCAGTCGACCATAAACTGCGAAAAGCAAAAATAAAGATCTAGGGCTAAAAAGCTTTCAGCACTCTTTCATGAATCACAGAGTCACTGACAAATTCTTTCCAAAATAAGGAACTCGAAGTCATCCCCACAGCCAGCTTCAACAATGCATCCTCCATAGTATTGTATTCTCAGAATACATGGGAGAGCTGTAAGGAAGGACACGAGTCCAGCAACCCACGGACACGACGGAGAAAATGATGAAGTGAAAGAGACTGGAAGGACTGATGGTATAAGGCCCAATCGATAATCACATTGGAGTCACCCAAAATCAGTTGCAGAAAGATCCCATGAGAATGTGCAAAGTGAAAAAGACCCCAAAGAGCCAATAACTCAGCCCGGTTATTGGTGCCCACACCAGCACCCACGGAGAGGTGAAAGCTTCTATTACCCAACAACCTGATATACATACCAGTGCCACAATTTCCATTGGAAGTTGCCCCATCAAAATACCCAACAACCTTCGAAGCCGAAATGATAGGAGGAATGTGAGCATGAGCATGACATGAGACTGGAGGCCTCACAACATTAGGAAACTACACAAGTGACTTCAGAAGAATGCCATCCTCGAAAGGCACAATGCCATGAAAAAGAAACATGTTCCTAGATAACCAGATCTCCCAACTGAAACACATAGCCACCTCCAACGAAAGCACGGGATGGAAAAAAAGAAGAGACATAAAATCCAAATAGGAGGAAGAATTCCATGGCCACAAGACGTGCAGGCGCGCAAATGTCACTCCAAAGTCTGCGAAAGAACAGACATTCACAAAAAATATGGTCGACTGATTCCAGGTCATTTATGCATAAAAAACAACGACTCGGACCCTGAAACCCACAGCATTGAAGCATGTCCCAAGTAAGAATTTTCTGATTTAACAGAAGCCAAGTGAAGCACTTAATTTTCTGAGGGATCTTGACTTTCTAGATAGCCTCCGTCCACCACTCTTGAAGGAAAGGATGCAAGTGAACAAGAAGATAGTCATAAACCAGGCTAGCAACCATCGAGCCAGAATGTTTATTGCCAGACCACACCAAGATATCAGGAACCTCAGAAAGCGTAATTCCCAAACCGAATAAACTATCAACATATTCATCCCAATCAGTCGCACATTGACCCAAAATACCCAGGGAAGACGCAGAAGACCATCCCATGATATGGTCCATATAAATAACATAAGCTTGACTTAAGACAGTAATATTCTTGTCATTCAAAGACTGTATAATTCTACATGACAACTTCCACTTCTCAATCCCAACAATCGGGTCTACCCCCACCGTAATATTGCTACCATGACCAACTTTGCCACTTTAGAAAACGAAGAATACACAGAAGAGCTGAACACAGACTACTCCAAACAGGTGAAGGAGAGGATGACTTATAGTTTCCAGCACATAACGAAGACGGGAGAGAAATGTGTTTCAAATATTTTGCACTGATACTATCTCCCCAGAGACTGGACGTAGTTAAACCATGCCACAAATATTTAGCACATAGTGAAATATTAAACAAGCCAAGTTGTTTGAAACCCCAACCTCCCCAAGAAGTTGGCAAAGATAAAGAGCTCCAATTTTCTAGGTGAAATTTAAAATCCTCACCCATACTCCTCCACATAAAATTGAAGAAAGTACGACGCAAAGAAGACATAATTCCCTTATGCACACGAAACAACGCGAACCAGTAAACCAGAATAGCCTGCAAGGCAGATAGAATCAGAGTCTTACGACCACCCAATGAGAGCCATTTAGAAGACCACCAACCGATGCGACTATGGACCTTCCGAACCAGCCAAAGCCAATATGACCTAACATAACAATTAGGTTTCAAATAAAACCTCAGGTAAGAAACACCAACATCTAGAGACTCACCCTTAATATGAAAAAGATCAGCAATGCAGTTCATCAAATGATCCTCCAAACCCCAAAAACAAAAACAGGACTTAATCGGATTAAAGGACATTCCGAAAGCACAACAAAAAATGTGAGTAAGTCCTTTAATATTCCTCCATTAATCCAAAACACCCCTGCCAAATATCATAACATCGTCAACAAATAAAGTGTGCGTAAGAAAGATAGCACCTGAAAGTTTCACACCTTTGATCAAACCCTTCACTTTTTCTTGATGGAGAAGGAGGCTTAGACCCTCAATAATCAACAAAAATAGATATGGCAAGAGTGGGCATACTTGTTTGATGCCCCTTGAAGGCTTTGAAAAATGCGGTAGGGGACCCATTAATCAAGACAAAAAAGGATGTCGAATGCACACATGACATAATCCACTGCGTAACCTTCACAAACATACCAATCTAGACAAGAATCAGGTGAAGAAAAGAATGGTCCACCTTGGCGTAAGCCTTTTTAAGGTCCAGTTTAAGAATAGAAGCAAACATTTTCTTAAGCTTAATCGAATGCATAGTCTCTTCAACAATACCCGCAGCATCCAAAATTTGATGACCCAAGAGAAAACCAAATTGTTCAGGAGAAATGAACTGGCCCAAAACAACTTTTAAACATCCAGAGATGATCTTGGTGATCACCTTATAAAAAAGGTTACACAGAGCAATAGGGCGAAACTCCCCATAATGTGGAGGGAGATCAACTTTGGGAATCAAAGTGAGATAAGTCGTGTTAAGTTGCTCGAGAATAATACCAGACACCCTAGTCTCATCAACAACAACCACAATCTGCTCACCCAGGAGCTCAAAAAAATGGAGATAGAACTCCGCTGGCCAACCATCGAGACTGAGACTTTTATCTCGAGAAAAAACTTTCAGAGTTTGCTCCACCTCCAACAATGCAATCGGACCCCCAATCGACAAACCCACCTCTTCATTGATAAAAGTCGGCATATGCTTAAGAACCGCAAGCTGGTCCTCGATATTGGAAGAATTGGGATTCTTATAAAGATTGGAAAAGTAGTTCACTGCACCATCTTTAATAGAATCCTGATCAAACACCAGCTCACCATATGAGACCTGAGTTTCCCAAATCGAATTATTAAGATGTTTCCAATTAGCATACTGATGAAAAAATGTAGTATTCTCATCACCAGCATCCAACCACACCGCCCTACTCTTAAGATGGCTGATTTTGTTCCCTTTGCCTCAAAAGCAAAGTCTTTTGCGCATATAAAGCTTGAATTCTTTCCTTGTTGGCAGGACAAAACATTTTCTACCTGATGAATGTCTTTCTCAATGTAATCTAATAGCTCATCATTCTTTTCCTTGGTTTTCATTTCCCAAGTTCTGATAACAAGATACAATCTCTCCAACTTGTACATAAGAGCCTTTAAAGGTGAGAGATGAGCAGGCACCTCGACATGTAAATGATCCCACTGAACCTTGACCAAAGAATTAAAATCCTCTAACTTGAGCCAAGAAGAATTGAATTTAAAAGGAAACTGAGCCTTACTGTGGGAAAAATCAATCTGTAAAATGATTTCCTTGTGATCAAAGGCTCCGGTAGAATAGTGCCAACTCCGGAATCGGCCAAAGTTTGGACACAGAGACTCAGACATAAGATAGTGATCCAAATGTTTAGCAATTCCATCCCCATCACAATGCCCATTAGACCAAGTCGACAACAAGACCACCGAAACAATATCCAACAAATTTGCAATGTCAAATAGATCATGAAAGTAATCAGATAGAGGATCGAAGGACCGCCCCGACCCCTAGACCTCCTCCGCAGACTAGGTAAAGTTAAGATCCCCAGCCAAAATCAAATTGGGAAGGTTGGCAAGGCCAAGGATGCCCAATAAATGAATCCTATCCCAGAAGGGGCCACACTGGGCATAAGGGCCATAAATATTCAGTAAGTGAACAACATCACCAAAACCATTCAACCTACCTTTCAAAAGTAAATCAGCACAAGAATGAAAGGCCTTAAGATACGCCAACAAAGGATTCCAAGCAACCAAAATCCATCTAGAGTGCCCACATGAATCCAAGGCACTCACCAACCACCAAGGCCGCAGCCGCAGAAAGAAAAAGCAAGCATCAATACTAAAGGACATAGTTTCTTGCTAAAACACCACAGATGGACAAATAGAATCAAGTAGGCGTTTGAACGTAGCACGCTTCGGGCCCCCACCTAGCCCATGAATGTTGAAGGAGAGAAGATTCGTTAAAACCCGATGTCTGAGGCTGCACATGCTCTAAATACCCCATGGGAGAGAGAGGAAATATCAGCCGAAGGCTCAACAGAAACCAAAGCAGTAGAACCACAAGAATGGATGCGAATAGAATCTTTGATACCACGAATCCCACCCTTACCCGGCTTTTTAGATTTTCTGACAGTGACAAACCCAGAGTGAGAGAGAGGAAGAGGCAGAATATCAACACCAGGGGAGTCAACTAAAGCATAGACAAGATGAGGAGAGAAATGACCCGAAGGGAAGGAATCCCGAACCAAATCCACCTCACCAAAGGGAGCAGAACCAATATCCAATGAAAGTGATGAGGAATCAACCAAAGGTTCATCTTGAACCGGGGACACAAAAAGAGATATGTTAAGTCCAGCCAAAGAGGCCGATGGAAGAGGAGGACAAGATGACTAGCACTGAAGGTTGATCCCCAGAATTGGGCCACTCGGATTATCCCCCGAAGAAGTAATCCCCAAAACCCCAACCTCAGAGCCATCACCCACATCAGAGAAAGGAACTACACAAGAACCTCCCTTATCCAGAGGAACAACAGGAAGACAAATATCCTCCTCTGCAACATAAATAGCTTCTAAAAATTCAACAACGCTAAGGAATTTAAGAAGCAAGGGTATCTTCGAACTGAACTTACCCAAAAAATCCTTCACTGACGACTTATCCAACGGAATCGGGAAACATATGTCCTTCCCTGGAAGATCAAGAGTAGAATCTGCACAATCAATAGTCCCACCAACTATGCAGCCACCACCACGCAAAGGGAAAAATGCCTTTGAGTGTCCCGTGTCCCGACAAAGATGGCAACGAAAAGCCACTTGCCAATAATCAAGTTGTTGAATAATAGACCCATGGTCCCAAATAATTTCAAGCTCCGCAGGCAGCCCCTCAGATACATCGAGGTCGACTAGCATACGGGGAGTGGAACGCTCGCCACCAAGGAGATGGAATTCTTCCATCAAAATAAATGTACCCAGAGTGTTCTTCGTCTTCATAAAACCATGTAAGGACCAACACCGAATCGGGAAATTAGGCAGCAAAACCCATAAGTGGAAACAAAGGGGATGCTTCGTTCGTGGGTCAAAACCCACATGCCACCAGCCCAAAACCAAAGACCCACTCCCTAAAATCTAGTAGTGAGACTCCACTGCGTTCCTGTCCTCCACCGTCAAAAATTGAAAAAGGACCCACCCATTCACCAGAGACACCACCTTTGGAACAAACTTAAGAAAAGGATTCCACACATCTCAAACCCAAGCTAAAATAGCCTGACACTGGAGCCTAACATATTCAAAGCACCCAATAAGAGCTCTTTAAGACAGAGCCGAAACCAAATCAAGAGTAATATCACCACCCAAAACAAAACAAGTCTACTGGGTTTGACTTTTTCGAAAGCAAGATGCGCCACCTTATTAGAAGCCACGAAGGAACCCTTAGTAGCATGTCTACCACCACCATGCGTAGACGCACGACCACGTGCCGCCACATGAAAACCATTCAAGGGCGAATCTTTTACAATGTCAGAAGAAGTACAATTAGTCACGGGTGACAAACTCGAGCAGTGGATATTGACCAAAGGGTTGGTCCAGAAACCCGACAGCTGAGACATGGGAGTCCCCATCAAGCTCACCACCAGATTCCAGGAGAAAATCCAACCGACAACAGACTACCCCAGAAAAAACACAATAAAGTTCCCACTTTTTTAACTACATGTTGGCACTAGGACCGTAATTGATACAGACTTAACTCTTGTAAAACCCAGAAAGAATATAATCTAGAATAGTAACAAACCCCATATAATCTCTTGTAAAACCCAGAAAGAATATAATCTAGAATAGTAACAAACCCCATATAATAACCCTAGAGTGTCAGAGACAGCGAGGAAAAACACGTAAGAAATACCAGGAACAAAGACGCGTGATATTGACCCCAAACGCAAACCAACACAACCCCCACAACCTAAGAAGGACAAAGACAAATGATCCTAAATGCCAATGGTCGGAACAGTGGCAGCACTGAGAATATTAATGGAGGTCGCCGCACCCACCCACCACAAAACAAAGGAAAGTGTAAACCTCCATAAAGCAACAATGCACAACGAAAGCCACAAACCCACATAGACCAACGGAGCAAGAAGTCAAAGGAAGGACCCCACGAATTAGAGGAAATTTCAACTCAAAATGGGCCTCCTAAGGAAAATAATAAAATAATAAAATAATATTTATTAATTTTAGAGGAAGAAAAAAAAACTACTTTTTCTGTGCGTATTTTTGACATATCTCTCTATGTTTTTACTCAAATTTCGATCAGGGGAGCTCGTTCGATGCATAATTAAATTCCGAATCCAACAAGTACCCACTCGGCATACTTTTGACAGACCCCGCTACCCCAAAAACAAGAAATACCTGAAAAAAATGTGATGATGATGTCATCATCACATTTTTTCAGGTATTTCTTGTTTTTGGGGTAGCGGGGTCCGTCAAAAGTATGCAGAGTGGGTACTCCTTGGATGCGTAATTTAATTCCGCATCCAACGAGCTTCCCTGATTGAAATTTGAGTAAAAACACAGGGAGATATGTTGAAAATACGAACAAAAAAATTAATTTTTTTAATGATACCTATCCCCAAATTTATATTAAAAATTTGTTTAAGACCTATACGGTATTTCAAATTTAAATCAATTTCATTAGCTAACACATGATGACATGGAATTTGAGTTAGGGTTGAAAGACCCATTTTGAGTTGAAATTTCCTCTAATGAAAACAAGGCGAGATCTAAGAAAGAGCGAAAAATACCTGACAAGAAGATACATAGACATACCCAGTATGCTAGAGCAAACAATAAGAAACAAACCAGACCCTGCATTAGGGTTTCACATAGAACCATGGTCGCTCGCTCCGCTCCCTCCGAGTCTTCATGTTATTTTCATGGCATCTTAAGTGTCGATTTAAACCAAGTACCTCCGAGTCTTAGGGTTGATTACATAAATATTATATTTATATTTATATAATAGTTTAACGGGTTAATGAATTACTTCGAAAAGTTACTTTTATTTATTTAAATATACAACACACTTCCATATAAATAATGTAGGATTGGATTGGTCTGAATATTAAATTTATATAAATAAATTAATCTATTTTATGTTAATAATATATTTTGAAGGTTTAATTTTAGACAACGTAAGAGTTGATTATTATTTTTTTAAGTTTCTAAAGTTTAACATTTTGTCTAAGTAAATTGATAAGTTTGATCTATATACAAGTTGGAAGATCTAATTTAAGGGTTAAAATTAGATTTAGTAATAAGGCGTGCATATATATTTTATTTTAGATTTATTTTTTTCAAAGAAAAAAATCTTTCATGTTATTCATTTTGAATAAAAAAGAGATCGTATATTTTGTAGTTCTTTCCAATCATACGGAAACTTTTTATAAAATTTTGTGAAAAAACTATTGCTTCTAACTTACTTGTCTAAGTGTTAATCTTCAAATCGGAAAACTTACAAAACAATTTCTAGACACAAGCCCCTATAAGAGAGCTTATACAAAAAATAAATACACAACGATAACTTTAATCTAAAGTAACCAATCCTTCCATCAAAAACCTTATCCTCTTGCACTTCTTGAAAGTACAGGGTGTCAAAAACTCAATTAATAGCCAATTTTGACAATTTGTAAGCTTCACTGTTAAAGATCCTTGATATTTGCATATAAGAAATATGATTGAGGAGTTTAATCATCATTTTTTTCCTCCTACACCAGCTTTTTAAATGGATAAGCTGCAAATTGTAATTCCCCTTCGCCCATTCAATTATAATATTGTTGTCTCCATAGATACTCAAGGTGTCTATACCACATTTTCAGTAAAAAAGAGAACCCCCTGAGACCAATAAGTTCAGCTTTAGTGTTACTTCCTACTTCACCTCCCATCCACAAGTTAAAACATTTATGATCATTAAGTTTCAACACCATTCCACAACCACACCTACCAGTTGAAAAAGGAGTAAAAACAAGTTTGTAAACCAACTTTTGGTATTTCCTTTTCCTAACACCGTCAAATTCTTTATAAAACCAATCTTTCTTAATTGTAACCCACCTAGAACTGAAAAATAAATAATTTTATTTATTTTAGAAAACATTATGCTAAAAGTTATTGTAAGTTTTTATGACCAAGTTGGTCATGACTATAATTGAAAATTTGATTTATTTAAATAATTAAATGAAGAGACACCATCCAAAGGAGATTATTGAAAGAGTGTTCACTAACCCACTAGGAGGAATGAACAGTTGTAGAAGGCTAAATGATAAGTGGAAGCGCTATCATTTCACTTTCTAGCTGTTGCAGGAAGCAAAATCCCTAAAATTGTGGTCATGTTCCCTGAGAGGAGGAACTGAGCAGGTGACTCATTTAATTACAAAATTGACCCAAAGACCTAGGCAATCTTATAAATACCATCGAATTGAGCAAGAGGCTCACTACATTCTATTCTAAGTGATTAGAACCTTGTGACTTGCTCCAAACTGAAAAGTCAGGCACACAAGAGGAATTCGATGAGGGGATAGCTAAAGTGAAATTGTTGAGAGTTAAGTCTGCTAGTGAGTGCTAAGTTGCAGAGATTTTTCTGCGTGGAATGTTACACAACAACTCTATCCTAGTGGTTCAGTGAACAAGCTCGGGGATCCTAAAGCAAGTGATATTGTCTGCTTTCACGAGACGGTTGGGAGGAACGGTCTCCTTTGGGTGGTTTTCCCCCTTTTGCAATTTATCCAGGTTCTGAGTTGTTTTGTTTATTATATGTGATTTCATTCTAAATCTGTATCTGGAAGTTTATAAATGTTGATGAATTCTATAAACTAGTGATTGTTTTTAAGTTAGAACAAGTTTAAAAGATCATAGTTCTATATTATTGTTTTGTGAAGTATGCCTTAGTTTTTCTACAGATATTAATGGTAACTGTATTATAATAAAAATGTTTTGTAAAAGAAAATTAGCAGATATTTTTCCATGAAGTTATAATCAGTTTTCTGAGTTCATTATTCTCATTGTATTTAAGTATCATTTATCATCTATCACTTAGTCATAGTTTAGGATAACCATTGCATTATGTTCATCCAGTTTTTGCTTAATATACTTTGAAATCAAATTAAATTACTAAGCTTCTAACCTGAGTTCGAAACCTTCGACACATATTCACACACACACACACACACACACACACACATTCCTTTCTAGCTCTCTTCCCATTAAAGAAAGCTCAAGACCAGAGTTACATAAAGTTTCCATAACAGCCGAAAGGATTAATAAGTACATAGAAGTTAAAAACTAGGGTTTTAAATACTCAAATCATATCTACACATGAATCAATTAAAACCTGACAATGTCACTTAATACGAATCCATAGAATCCCAATTTCCTAGTTAATAATAAGAAAACTTTCAAATCTAGAATTACATGATCTTTGTTGATCGACAGTGGAAGAGAAGATTTCCTTCTAGAGTACAGTTTTATATATATATATATATATATATATATATATATATCTTCTAGATATATTGTCACATTAATAACTTAAATGATCTATATACTTATTCCAATCTATAATAAACCAAAACTCCATCTTAGCCATACGACTTACTCATCATGTTAGATTAAGCTAGGGTTTTAAAACAATACATTAAAATTTACGGTATACAAAACCTTAGCGAGAAAACAAAATAAACAACTTTTTAAACCTTAGTAAGAAAATGCAATAAAATTTATGGTTTATCAAAAAGTTTGAAAAAAAGGATAAGCAATTGGACTTACAGGCTGTTATCGCTTGGAGGCAGGTTTATCTTGGTCAAATCGGTTCTTTTGGGGCTGGATGTATATTGGCTCACCTTGGCTCAAATGCCCAGATCTATTTTGAACTATCTCAGGCGTTCCATCTTCAATTTCATCTAGGGAAATACAAATGGGTACTCCAAATTGCACTTGGTTGATTGGCATACGATTTCCAGACCATATGAATTTGGTGGGTGGAATATCAAGTACTTGGACTGGTTTAGCTTGGCAATTAGACTGAAAAGCTTCTCGATGGTATTGAATGGTGATGACATCTGGTCACACATAGTCAAGCATAAATATCTTAAAAATAGGCCAGTAGATGAATGGTTATGCCTTCAAGTTTTTACTATCCAAGGCATATCCTATATTTGGAATGGTTTCATCAAGACAATTTCATGGACCACCGGGTGTCTGGGGTGGAAGTTTGGGAATGACCAAAGAATTAGAATTAGTGTGGACCATATAGATGGCTTAATCTTTGGTTATGTCCTTCCTGAGGATCTCAGGAACTATTTGGAAGACTATGGTATCACTTCACTCTCTCATGCCTGCAACTGGGGAATTGGCCCTTCCTCTAGGTCGTACTGGCTTACTGTTGATTATCTTGATTTAGGAGGATACTGGAAGGAGAGTTGGTCCAATTATATAAATGGATTATCACATGGATGCATCGGACTCGGCGAAGGATTGTACTCTTTAGTCTGGATGTTCAACAATATGACTAGAAAGTTCAGTGCTAAACTGGCATATGATCTCATCTCTTCAAGTTCTCTCACAGACTGTCCTGTCAAAGCACTCAGTCTGATTTGGAAATGCGACATACCTTTGAAGGTGATCTGTTTCAACTGGTTATGTCTGTCTAACCGTATTAATACTTGGGATAATTTAATAAAAAAGGGTTGGATTGGACCCAATCATTGCAGCTTGTGCAATTGTGAAGTTGAGTCTGTCAATCATCTCTTCACAGATTGTTTGTTTACTCAAAATGTTATCAATTGTCTCAGCACTATGCTTCACCGTACTATTGTTTGGAATGAGTCGACATATTTACAAAATCTGGAAAATTGGTTTAGTTGTGAAAAGAAGTTAACTTACCTTCCTCTCCTCATGGCATGGTCATTAAGGATTACCAAGAACAGGATCATTTTTTATGATCACAAGCTAGACATAAACTTCATTGTACATAACATTCTGGACCAACTTTAGTTGCATCCTATGACTGCCCATCTAAAGCTCAAAAGGAGAATTACAGGTAATGCACATGTTTTTTATTACCCTACTGGTTTTTTCGACGGGCCTTCAACAAATATGATTGGAGGTATTGGTGTACACTTACTCATTAACCAAGACCATTTTTTTTGCTTGAAAATGGGCTGTGGTCGGAGCACCAACACTATATCAGAACTTATTGCACAACGGGTGCTACTGGTTATTTCAAATATTTTTGTCCTACCTTGTCTTCGTATTTGAGGCGATTCCATAGCCATTATTACTGGTTCAATGAGAGGGCTGCCCTCTCTGCTCTCAATCTTGATGGTTGGTGTCAAAATAACAGAGAATTGGAATCTTCCTTCCTCCATCTCGACTCTTGCCATGTATACAGAGAATTCAATGTGAAGGTGGATGGCTTATCCAAGGAGGCACTTTCATTGGCCTCTGGCCTTCTTCTTTATTCCTAATTCACTAAGGGTGAATGTATTGGGAATGGTTCGATCCAACTATATTATCTTTGTATTGGCCTACGCCATTTAGTACATCTTTGATGTTTCATGAGTATGGAAGGATTATTAGATACATCCTTTGGGTGTCGGAGGTGGACTTGTTCCTATCTCCTTTAGTGCTTGATATTCCCACGAGTGCCTCCTTGGATCAGCCATACTACCTTGAATTGCATTCTCAGTATTTTGGTGGTATCAGATGGAAATTTGATGATGGTTTTTGGTTTGTATCTCTTATAGTGGGATGATACTCTCACTATATTTCTTGATGTACTATTATGAGGATATGAGGCTGAGCCCTGGTTTCTTGTTGTGGACTTGCCCTTATGCAAAGCCCATCTTATGGTGTATCCATGTTACCTTTGATTCTGATGAATAACAAGGAACTGGTATTTTTCTCCTAGAAAAAAAGACTTTTCCTGCCTAAAAGTGAAAGCATGTCATGAAAATTAAAATTAATTTACTGCGCTTTTGGTGGACTTGCCTTTTTCTTTTTCTATTGCTATTTTGTGGACCAGGTTCATCAACTTTTTAATGTTGTGTTTAAGAAAAATATATTATGGCTTTTTATATTGCATTTTTGGCACCTCAAACAAAGCTGCCTTTTATTTCTTTTTCTTTCAATGTCGTGTATTAAGATAGCAAGCCTCAGGTTTTATTATTATTATAAAAACCATAAAAATAATATATATATATATATATAAAGAGATTTCTAGAATCTCAATCTGCCCAATTTCAAGGACTAGGGACAATCTATACACTACATTATAAGAAAAAATTATATAAGGAAAGAGAGAAATGTTACACTATTAAGAAAATACTATATAGGAAAATAGCTATGTTGTGGTGGTCTTCATCACCGCATTATATTGTTATTGTTTTGTATGTGAGATAACCTATATACATTGTTATTGTTATTGTGTTGTGTGTAATAAAACCTCTAAGAGAGAGAGAGAGAGGATAACCTATATATATTGTTATATTGTTACTATGTTGTATGCAATAAAACCTTAGAGAGAGAGAGAGAGAGAGAGAGAGAGAGAGAGA
>LPNX010135603.1:165492-267529 GCA_001517045.1 Pseudotsuga menziesii | reverse complement strand
GTTGTATGCAATAAAACCTTAGAGAGAGAGAGAGAGAGAGAGAGAGAGAGAGAGAGAGAGAGAGAGAGATTATGTGGCATGAACACATGATGAATACTTTCAATTTACAGTGTATTTGTTAGGCAAGACAACTTGAGTATTTTCCATTGATCAATAAAGGCAAATTGCAGGCTTGGAGGATTGGAGACGTGGACTATAACTTGGGCTATTTATTTCCCATTTTTTATTTGTATTTAAACAATGGCTAAACTAGTTGTTGATATGTACATTGTGTAGGAACACCTCCTCACTCATTCTAGCAAAGGTATCACTCTTGATCTTTCCAAAGACATGGATGAAAACTATCTTCTCTCTCTCATGGCAAGGATGGAATATAGGTTCTGACAAAATGTATGGCATACAAGTGTTTGACGAAAGCATATTTACAAGAAAATTTCTTTACGAGATGCTTTCTCGCCATGTGTTTGATGAAATGCATGTTATAAAGAAATTTCAAGCCCAAGTCTCCATGCGAAAGGGTTTTGAGGATGTGGTCAATTTTCAAACTCATGGTCTAGTCTCTCATAGGGAAAACCTTCCTTGTGTGGGTGGACTTGGACAATTATGTGATATATTTGAAGTACAAACTACCAAATTACTACACTTGTAAGGGATCCTAATGGACTAGCAACAACTTATTTTTGAAGTAAACACATCGATGACCACTCTTTGTTGCATATGTACAACATTTGCAAAGGCTCATCTCTCACATTGGCTTTGTGCCTATGTGGAAAAGCAATGGGAAATGGAGTCCCGTCTTCCTCACAACCTACCTCTTTCAAGGATGTGGTAAAAACAAAAAAAACTCCTTTAGCTGAGCCAAATTTTCCTTTGTCTAGTGCATGTATAGTGGATAAATCATAAGAGTTGCCGAGTTTGTATGTTTTTGAGTATGAGGTTACAAACATAATTTTCCTTTAAAAATAATCTTTGGCCATTTGCAAATTTAATGATTTTTATCCTCCCACATCATGCTTGTACCATTGGATATTTTTTACTAGCATTATGAAGTATATATATCCTCCAAAGGATTCTTTATTATTCAGTTTTTATACGTTGTTGATGATCAAAGAGTTTTTTAGGAGAATCCTTGACTTTGGAGAAGAGTGGATCATTTTGTTACCCCATTGTTCCTCAAATTTGACCCTCGCACCATGTTTTTTACCAATATTCCCCTTTGTGTTCACCTTCCAAAGTTGTCAAGTCACACTTTTAGCACTTAATAGTTTGTTAAGTAATTGGGAATACTTTGGGAAACTACATAAAAAAATATCTTGAATGGATTAAGTTGGGTTTCTATACATGTTAGGCCTGAGGAATAACTCCAATATTGATTATTTCCCATTAACATGAACTTGTCATTAAATACATGAGGATTGACCTTTGGGTTTCATCTCCCAAGAGGTCCTTTGGATTTATATGCTTCATTTTCTCAAAAACTAAAAATTATTAACATTATTTACAAATTTACATTAATCCCGTCAGATTAGGTATGTATGATTTCCCCCCATAATCCGATGGGTTGTTTGTGAGCCCAATCATTTCTCTGAACTTTATTACAAGATTCTCTCTTCTAAGCGCTTTAGTGAAAATGTATGCAATTTTCTTATTTGTGGAACAATGTCTCAAATGAATTGTCTTGGTCTCTACATGATATCAAATCACATGGTGCTTCGTGTTGATGTTCTTGGTTTGATCATGGAATATGGGATTCTTGTCCAACTTGATTACAAAAGTGTTGTTAATTAGTAGAGGAGTAGAATTAACATGTTTCTCTTGGAAATATTCAAGTATTTTCTTGAGTCACACAATATCCTTTGTTGCTTCTTCCACAACCACATATTTTTCCTTTGTTGTGGAATCTGTTGGAACAAATTGTTTACATAATCTCTAGGAGACAATTGTTGATCCAAGCCTATTGAGGTATCATGTAGTAGACACTCCATTCTTATTGCCTCCATCAAATTCTGAATCGGAATAACCAATCATTTTGAATTCATCTACCTTAGAATACTTGAGTCTAAATCTTGAGTCCCCTTCAAGCATTTTAGAACTCTTTTGGAAGTAGACCAATGTCCTTCACAATATTTTTGCATAACATTGAAAGGATCCCAACAACAAATGATATATCTGGTTTGGTGGTGGTAAGGTAGATAAGACTTCCCACAATTTGTATATACTTGGTTGCATCCCCAAATTCATTTCATTCTTTTCATGTGAGCTTCAAATACTATTCCATTGGAGTAGAGAGAGGGTTGCACTCTATCATATCAAATCTATTCAACATCTCTTCAATGTACTCCTTATGCGAGATGAATATATACTTGGGATTCTGAGTCACTTCAATTCCCAAGTAGTAGTGAAGATGTCCTAAATCTGTCATTTCGAATCCCTTCTTCAATCATTTCTTTATGAATGGAATGTAACTTTCATTGTTCCAAATCATCAAAAAGTCATCTACATACACCACAAGATATACAACAGATCTTCCAATTTTATTTACAAACAATGTTGCATGATCAATATTAAAGTGTTTGGAATTTAATTTCAGAATATGCTCAGTTAACTTTTCATAGAATGTGCGAAGTGCTTGCTTTAGGTCATAAAATGATTTTATGAGTTTGCATACCTTTTGTTCTTATGTTGTCCCTTCACAAAAAATCCTTTTGGCTAATACCTAAAGACATTCTCTTTCAAGTCTCCATTCAAGAAAGCAATATTCACATCCATATGATGAACTTTCCACCCATTTTATGCAACCAGAGATTATAGAGTGTGTATGGTATCCCATTTTGTTGTAGGGGATAAAATATCCTCATAGCCAATGCCTTCTTTTTATGAAAAACCTTTCATCACAAGCCTCTCCTTATGCTTGTCAAGTGATCCATCTACTTTGTGTTGTGTTCTTATAGAACCACTTGTAGCCAATTGTTTTGGTTCCAAATGGAGGTTCCACCAACTTTCTTGTTACTTTATTGATGAGAGAATCATATTCATTTTGCATGCACTAATCATGAGCAACCACTTCTTCAAAGGAATATGGTTCAAGGTTAGCAGATAAATTCAATTCATAATCATACAAAACATCCATGTATTCTACATCTCTTGAACTTGAATTATTTACATCTCCTCCATCTTCTTGCCTCAATGAACTCCTGGTTCATGTCTTATCGACTTCATTAGGATGGACACTTTTAAGTATATTTGTGACCCACTTGGGAAATTTTCATGGAGGTCCATGTTGCTCAGCTAGTGGTGCTTCATGTTATTCAGGATTAGTCTTCTAATCTTCTCAATCACATCATCCATTTGAACCTGCTATTTTGGTGAAGTGGAAGGAACTTCTTCATGACGGGGGGATGGTGCTACAAAAGCAAATTCCAAATATTGGTCCAAGATAGGGATCCCCCCTTTAAGATGTGGAATATCATTATCAACATCACGAAAGCTATTTACATAGGTATTTTTTCCAAACAATCAAGATGCCTCTCAATAGACTTGTCATTTTTATTCATTTAAAGAAAAATGCCATCTCTGAAAAGTATAAACTTGTTTTTACCTCATTGTAAATACAATATGCCTTGGTGGTGTTTGAGTACACCAAAATATGTATGTTTCTGACTTCAAGCACTGAGCATGTTTCTTTATTTCTTTGAGATCAATGAATATCAAGGGGAACCAAAGACCCCTAGATTCCTTACCAAAGGAATGTGACCACACCATATCCCGTATAGAGTATTGTTTACTAGAGCATGAGTTGGAATTATATTCCTAAAATAAACTACACATAAAATTACATCACCCCAAAACATCAATTTCACATTCTTGAAAAACAGTATGTCCAAGCATACCTTTTTCAATAGTGTTCTGATAATTCTTTCTACCGCACCATTCTGTCAAGGATATTATGGAATTGTAGTTTGATTCCTAATACCATGTTGATGAAGACAATTTTTAAATTCATTGGAAGTGTATCATTTTCCATTATCAGTATGAAAAGTGTCAATGTGAGGATATGCTTCATTTTCAATCCATGTCTGAAAATTTTGAATGCTTAATATGCCTTAGATTTTTTCTTTAGTACATACACACAACAAATCCTAGTGTAATCATCAACAAAAGTGAGATATTTATAACCATTTTTAGAAGGAATGAGTATCCGATCACATAGGTAAGAGTGTATCAACTCTATATTTCTACATTCTCTGAAATTTGACTCATGAAAAGGTTTATTATGATGTTTTCCAAGAATACAATCATCACAATATTTCAACTTCTTTGCAATGCTTGGAAAACCATATCAAACACCATTATTTTTCAACAATCAAATGCTATTATAGTCGATGTGTCCATATATAGCATTTCATAAGACATTGGAAGACAATGTACCTTGTTCATGTTGAGAGAGGCATAAAAAATTCCAAGCTCTTGTAGATGTTCCATTCATCTTGAACAATTTCTCATGTTTATATCCAATCATGGTGACCTGGTTGTCGGAGGATATCCTTATCTCAACTATCCCATTGAACATGTGGATGGAATGGCCTTGTCGTCAAATGTGCACCAAGGACAACAAGTTTCTCTACAACTCTAGAAAATAGAGAACATTATGCAACCGAAAATCAGGGAATCCAAGCAACTTGATCTTGATGGATCCAATTCCCTTGGGCCTGAGGTTGGACTTATCTACAAAATACACTACATTTTCATTCAATTCTTCAAAAATATCTCTTCTAACTATCATGTGGGAGGTTACACCGTTATTGAACAACCAAAAATATCTCTAATATGCAAATGAGGTATTGAATGAAACTTCATTTATCCCAACATTACAATGAGCAACAATAAAGTGAGAATATTCAAGAGCTTTACCAATTACCATTTCCTTCTTTCTTCTGGTGATGCTTCTCTTTCTTTATCTCCCATGGATCCCAACAATAATTTGCATCGTGTCCATTCTTGCCACACCGGCCACAATGAAGGTTAGGTCTCTTGTTGTGATTGTTTCTACTCCCGTGTGTCTTAAATTATTTCTTCCACATCCTCTCTTACTATTTTATCCTTTAGAATAAACATTTGAATGATTCTTTCCTTTCTAGGTAAGGTACAAAGTCTCTCCAATTGGATGAATTGTCTTCTTTTCAAAGGCTTTCTATTTGTCCACAATCTTCTCCACCAAAGTGTCAAATGTGAGGTCTTTCAATTTACCACTAGCTTGAAGTGATTCAAGGTAATGTGAATATGTGGAATAGAGGGACTTGATTAAGGTAATGAGAGGAATTTCTACATTCACATCAGTGAAATTATGTCATGCATGATTTCCCTGATCTTAGATGCAACAGTCGTGGGATCATTGACCTTCACCTCTAGGTTAAAGAGCCTCAACATCAACTGAATTAGCTCCAATGTTAAATGTGAGTTAAAATGATCTTTTAACTTCTTTAAAGCATCATGAGAGGTCTTAACAGGTGTTATATGTTGACTTGCCCCTTTTCTTATTATAGCAATGATCGGTGCATATTCCTTCTTGTCATTGCTTGTCCATAAGACAAGCTCTTTGTTTGTTGTAGGTTTTTTTGGGTGCAAGGACATCCATTGTTTCAACATTTTCTCCTTCACAGATGTCATCCCATAGATCCTTGAATATGAGTATGCGTTTGATATTCCTCAACCATTTCAGGTAATTGCACTTACCGGTGTGAATTTCTCTGACGGTGGAATCCAAAGAGTGCATATTTGACAAAACAATCCACAATTAAAAATATAGTTTCTACAATTAGCATTGCAAATAAGTACAAGGTACAGGTAGTCTATGCAATCATTTATAGTCTAGTGAAAAATTTTGGTACTCCCTACAGCAATACAATGAGTTTTTCAATGGTATTCGTCCAATATAATGCAACACGATCTACAAGAACTTACAATACATGTATTGGTTAAAATTGAACAAATAACAAACCTATATACCAATATAGATTAGTCACAAAGTAAAAGTAACACCTATTCATATCAATGTGGCCTAAGGTGATTTGGGTGCAAGATCATTTTAAGCTAGAATTTTAACCTATAATGGTTCTAAAAAGAAACCCATGGTCCCAAAAAAACAAGAAGTGCACAATCCTAATTTGAAGCACTTGTGGATTTCCTTAGTATAGTGTTCGTTTTGGTGAATTAATGTACACAACTGAATGGTCTGACATATGACAGACAACACTCTAATGGAGATGAGAAAGAGAAACTATCGTATCCCACACAACTTTCACGCACTCTAGAATCATAGCATGGTCACCCAAAACATTGTGTTACATAATTTCCAAATCCCATGTAGACATATCTAGCTCATGTTCTTCAATTTCATGGGAGGTAAAATCAGACCTATATATACATAGGTCTCCACATAAAATCTCCAAGTCTCCACACATAGGTAAATTGATACATATCCACATAGGTCATAGGCCGTGTTCTCAAATACATTACTATGTAGAGGTAATACAGAAAGGAGAGTGACACAATGGCTTCAGGTTGGTTTTAGCTTTGTATGGATGAGGGAAGGTAGTAGGGATTGCTTAACCGAACAATCAAGTTGCATAGACTATGTCGAGACATGAATACAAATACAATACAACTAGGTAAGAGTTTGTTGAGTGTGCCCAAGTCGAGAGTGACTACACCCAGGTCTTGAGGGGAACTAGTTAGTTTTTCTACTTCAATTCAAATTGATTATTATCTTTATTTGACAGAATAACAAGCACATAAATATACATAAGATACAAAGATTTTACTCAGGGAAACCATAAAGGATAAAAACCCGCAAAGTTCCTCCGAATAGAAATTACCCCCCTTAAGGTGTTTTTGAAGGTGGTTTTTAGAAACCCCACCCCCCCCCAACACACACAAAAAAAAACTTCGCGAGAATTAGACATTTGGGGGCGGTTATTTTAAAACCGCCCCCAAAAGTTCAATTCTCATTACTTTTGGAGGGATTTTTTTAAAGACCCCCCTAAATACATTTTTAAGGCGTATTTAAAAAAATTATCCCTCTAAAATTCTTGAGAATTGAACTTTTGGCGATGGTTTGTAAACTTCCGCCTCCAATTGTTAAATTCTCATGACGTTTAGGGGGGTGTTAGAAAGCCTACTCCTAAATATATGTTTCAAGGAGGTTTTTTGAAAACCCCCATAAAAGCCAGAGAATTTCACTTTTAGAGGTGGTTTTTTAAAGACTGCTGCCAAAACATCAATTCTCATGATTTTTTTTTTTTTTTGGGGTTGGGGGGGGGGGATTTAGAAGGACCTCCCCTAAATATACTTTTCAGGTATGTTGTCAATATCCATCCTCTCAAATACTACTAAAATTTAACACTAATTATTGTATAATTCAACCCTAATTAACCTCATAATTGACTGCTAATTACCCTAATTATCACTCATTGCACCAAAATGACCCCTACTTGATCACTAATTACCTCTAAATAATCCATGATTACCAGTAATTAACCCTTGATAACCTCTAAATGACCCTTACTTTTTTCCAAGGAAAATCTCGTGGAGAAACCTATTGGATTTTTCCAAACATTCATAGATGGCATATTACCTAGTAAATCCATCGATGTAGACTAGTGTGCCTCACACACAAGGATTCGAAATGGGCACATGCCACCATGACCCTAACTAAATTCCCAACATCATGGACAACCACTAGTTTAGTTAATCCATTGGGCTTAAATGGCCCCTACTTACCCATAATTGACCCATAAGTACCATTAATTGCCCCTAGTTAACCCATAATTGACCCCTAATTACCACTAATTAACTCCTAATTACCCCATAGTTCACCCCTTATTAACTAGTAATTACCCCTAAATAATCAATGCTTACCAGTAATTAACCCTTGATAACCTTTAAATGACCCCTACATTTTTCCAAGGAGAACCTCATGGAGAAACCCAATGGATCTTTCCAAACATTCATAGATGACATATTCCCTAGTAAACCCATCGATGTAGACTAGTGTGCTTCACACACAAGGATTCAAAATGGGCACATGCCGCCATGAACCTAACTAAATGCCCAACACCATGGACAACCACTAGTTTAGCTAATCCCTTGGGCTTAAGTGGCCCATACGTAATTATAATTCATCCATAGGTACCATAAATTTCCCCTAGTTAACCCATTATTGACCCCTAATTACCACTAATTAACCCCTAATTATCCCATAATTGACCCCTTATTAACCCCTAATTAACATAGCTCATTACCCAATAACTACCCCTAAATGACCCTTAATTACCCATAATTGACCACAAATTACCCCTAAATTATGACTAATCAACCCCTAATTACCCTTCATGTACCGATAATTACTCCTAAATGACCCCTAATTAACTTTGCATAGGGCTCGAGTCCATCACATAGGCCTTATAGAGGGATTTTTTTGGCTTATGAGTGGGATATGGTGGAAATTTTGAGATGTATAAAACCATGAATAATTGTTTACAACCATGCCATGGTTTGAGATTAACTTCTAGGGCCTAAGTTCATATAGTTTTTTCTATGTCTCATTGGTCATCTACAGCATCCCAAACGACCACACATGCCATACAAAGGAAATATTTGGCATATGAGTGAAATATGTCCATCATTTTGAGAATAAACATACCAAGGTTATTTCTTGATGCCCATGCCATGGTCTAGGGATAAAAGGAAAGGCACTTGGCCATAGCATATATTTCTATGGGGCTCACATGCCATGTTTTGTAACTCAAGGAATCACACATGCCCATAATACCTAATCTTTGGCCTCCAAGTTTTATATTGTGGTGATTTCAATGTTTAAAAAACTTGATATGTTTCTTGGGGATAACGGCATAGTTTGGTGCAAAAACCTAGGTTCTAAGTCCATGGAATCTATCTCTAAGCCTTAAATGCCATGTGTGGGGCCTTAAGCCACAACATAGGCCATGCACAAGCAACCTTTTGAATGTGATTATGATTCCAAGATTAAAAATCTTGATTTTAAATTGATTGTATGAACCTCTCTGAACAACAAAAATCATATGGAGGGACCCTCTCATATATTTGTAGTAGAGGAAGCTTATTTGTCCGAGGATCAAAATATCCGACCAACTGATCATCTCTCCTTTAGTAGCATCTAAACCACATTGTTATCTTCTTTTTGTCCATTTATTATTGTATTGCATGTGCTTGACTAATTCTATTGTACAGCTATGGGACTCTGCATCCCATAGACAGGTAGAGTAAATTACTACTTTCATGTTTTCAATTTATTTTGTTTTATTTAAACAGTAGCATTCCAAGTGGGAATTTTGGACAAAGTTGAACGGTTGTGGGAGATTTGCTAGTTCTCTTTCAAGGTATAAATGATAGTGGGATTGGCATAGTCTATCTTTAACTTTTGTTTTATTTTATTTATATATCAATCTGAACATGGTTTCTTTCTTTGGTTGCAGGTTAGTGGTTGTTTAAGTCACCTCTAAATAAAATGATCACATAAGTATTCATACTTCTTGTCAGCAAGCAAACTCAAAGGAATTGTTGCTAATATTTCATCTCATTTCAGTTCCATTTATCTAGTGGATAAGAGTACTTAGAGTTAATGCCCATTCTTCTTGATGTTAAATGGAATTAGTAGTATATTTCTTTTTACTATTCTATATGTACATTTTGAGTGATGAGTTGCTCCATTGGATACTTACAAGGGATTCTATCTTGTTGATTCCAAAATTTCTATTTGTTTTTTTTTTATAAATAATTTATAGGTTACTTTTTCCTAGGATGGGCATATACATCCTAGGAATGCACATCCAAATCTTATAAAAACTCTCCAAATGTTGTATAACAATATCTCCATCCATTCTAATATCATGCAATAAGTAAATGATGTATTCGTTTATTAGATGTGGAGACTTTTTGTACATATATTTTAAATATTCCAAATCTACTAGTTCAAGTTTTGGTCCTTTAAAGTTAAGATGGACATCCAAATCTGATTGAAACTATATGAAGGTTGTGTAAGATGTTCATGGAACTTGGGAGAAACATGCACCTGTGTTCATTTTACAAGGGATGGTAGCTTGGACCACATTAGAGGAAGATGGGTTTGGGACACCATTTGCTCATCCTTTGCTTCTATATAAATTGAAATTCTCCTTTCCATGGTATCATCCACCATTATCTTCAAGTTACTTATGAATTTTTAGTCAAATTTAGATATCTTGGCATGACTCTAGGTGGCTTACTAGATAGTTTAGCAATGGATGCATGCTTGTAATTAATATAAATTTCTAGGATTTTTTCATTTTGCATAATTCAAGCATAAACAAATAATGATTACCAAGTTACTATAGATCCATTTATGGATTACCCTCTACTAGTCCTTCAAGTCCTTCAATTGCATTTATTAAGTGCAGTTGAAGGACTTGAAGGACTAGTACAAGGTAAGCCATTATGGATCTATAGTAACTTGGTAATCATTATTTTGTATGCTTGAATGATGCAAAATTTGTTTGAATATCATCATTGTCAAGAAATAACAACTTCTTAAAGAGTGCTAGCTCAATGGTAGAGCACCTGCCTAATTATAGGTAGGAGGTTGGTGGTTCAATTCCTCCGTGCCCTATCATAAATTTGTGACTAAGAAAACAACTAAATTCACATATATATGACTATTAGTAGCTAATTTGTAGTACCTTATAGCTCAACTAACTTTTAGTCGTATTTATCTTAGTCATTAATATGTTATCATCTAATAGTTTATTTAGTCATATATTTGGTCCATTAATTGTGGAAATAAATGACTACATAAATGACTAAATCAATGACTACATCAATGAATAAATCGTTAACTAAATCAATGACTAATTAGTCAACCAATTAATGACTAAGTTAGTCTAGCTATAATATAGTGAAAATTAGCTACTATTAGTCACCGACTCAAAAATAGCCGATTATATTTGAATTTTAGTCATTTTTTAAATCATTAATTCCTCATTTTGTACTAGTGTTGGAAGTCTTGATCTCCCTTCAAATGCAAGATATTCATTTGGATGGTGCTCTCCAATAAGGTAATGATCTGGGAAAATCTACAAAAAAGACAATTGCAAGGCCCAAGTCATTGTAGTCTATGCATAATATTGAGGAAAAACACCCATAATATCTTTGTTCAATTTCCTTACACCAAACAAGTTTGGAAATATATGGAAGCTATATTTCATTTTCAAAATCTCTGGAGTAGTGAGGATATCTCTCATAACTTGCAGTAGTGGTTCACCCATCAAGACCTAAAGCCACTACGTTGTCCCTTTCCTAACCCTATGGGGCATTTGGCTTGCTAGGAATGAAGCCATATTCAATAATGTCTCTATCCCTCCCTTTTAAACAGTGGCCCAAATATTTGGTCATTATATTTTTTTCAAAGAGGAGATAGTCATTCCAATCCTATAGGTGATAGTAAGCCTAATGATAGATAAAACTTGTGCCTAAGATTTCTTTGATGGTGCTTGTCAGGGGAAAGATCACTCACAAGTGATCAGGGAATCTTACACTTCCTGGAGGTTTAACTATCTCATATAATAATTTCATCAAATATTTAGTGTACATTGTCATTCTCCTTTGTTGAGAAAACAAATTTCCAATGGTTCTAATTAAAATCATATCAAATTTGTCAATTATCTATTGGCACTTTAATCAATGGCTTTTCGAACCAATTTCATCATGCATGAGAAAATTTCATAACTTAAGAGAAAGAACTTAGGAAATTCAAAATGCAAAGAAAGGGAAAGACATATCAAGAGCCCAACAATAACCTTCAGATGCTTCCAACATCAGAGATATCCAAATCATATCCAAATATTGGTTCATCATTTCTCATTTAGCCAACACTTTAGTAATTATGTTATTTTTCCAAGTAGCCTAACTTACCCAACAAATTTTAACTAGCATGGAAAGACTTACAGATATACCAACAATCAACATGTTATCTTTTCTAATACTAAGTTAATCTCAAGCAATATTTATGAAAAATACTCATATAAATCCATTGTGTATTCAATATAAACATGCGCAACATTCTAGTCAATAAGGAAACTATGAAACAAACTATGCAAAACCAATTACAACATCTATATAACCAAATATACAAGTATGTCATGATCTCAAAAATCACTTCTAGCTACTGGATGAAATCTCCAATCTTCATTTTAGTTTATTCTTATTCTGGCATAAATTTGGCAATTTTTTAGTACTCTCTAGGTCAACCCCTAAAAACCCATGGAGGTCTCTTATTTTGGAAAAAATTATCTACACTCTAGGACACCCCTTGAAAACCCATGGAGGTCTCATGTATTTATAGGATCTGTGAAGTTTGAGTCCTCACCCCATGCAAATTTCCTCATTTTTCTAATTTTGTATATTCCAATTATTCACCCACATGGTCGTCCTCTCCATAGGTTTTTATTTTATTAAATGTTGAATAATCACCCCTTTATGTGACTCTTGGAGATGATTCTCCAATAATATTTTGCATAATTCATTACTTCACATTTATCCATTAAAATAATAGTATTTCTGCGAGGGGAATGAGAGCATTGCAACTCGTGGGAAACAAGAAAGAAGGGCACAACTAAAGTAGAGGGGACTCCCTAGAATACACTACATGCTGGAAACGATAGCTACTATAGAAAGGGGATACTATTTTCCTAGAGCTACCCCATTACTGGACCATACATAACAAAAGAGAACATAAATGCTACTTCTTATAGGGGCTCATATCGCGCATAACTATCTACCCCAACTATATACCCAAACAGAGGTCCCTATTTGTATGGGAATCAACCAAAGGGCCTATCAAGATAGTGACTATATTATTTGGGGGTAAGAACACATACTAGCCTCAGTCAAAAGCCCCATTAGCCTCAGTCAAGCCTACAGCTGTCCAGAAGTTTCTCCTTAAAAGTGGGTAGTTTGTACTTTGTAGTACAAAGTTGTTGCAACAACATCTTACAACATAGTAATAAAAATAGGGAGGGGCTCTCCAAAACACAAACCTTTAGAAAATGTCCAAAATTCAAAATGAAGCTTCAGATACTAAGTTATTTTTCCTAAGACAATATTATTCCACATTGTTCTATGGGTGTATATCCTAATATGCTAGATTATTAATAGTACTATTTTCCAAAACATAGACTCAACCTAAAATTAAGGGAAGTTGTGTCCATTATATTATGTTGTTGTTTTCATCTCCTCTTCCTCCTTTTCCATTTCTAGGTCCTCATGAGTTTGCTAGTGTAACATCCCATCTGCTACTATGATTCCTTAGCAATAAAAAAAATAAGGTAAATTTAAAATGTGCAACCTTTCAATGAGAATGCTCGTTTGGTAACCTAAGTTTTTCACTCTTACTTTTAAAACCTTAAGTTGTGTGAAATAACACACTACTCTTGTAAAGGAGGCTTATTCCTTCTCAATCACTTATAAGACTAAATATGACAATTTTTACCATAGAGATAGAATCTCGATAAATGATTAATCCAAACATATGAGTGATTTAAATGAATATCTCTATTATTCACTGATAAGAGAGAAAATATGTTATTGAAAAATAAAAGTGAAACTAAATAATTCTAAAATGAGCCTAATATTATTAGTTGGGAAGATAATTTGGATGACTATTAATGCATTTGCATTGCACATAGACATTATTATTAATAGCATAGAGCATATCATTGTATAATTGAAAAAATAATTTTAAAAGGATATTAAAACTTATTTTAATGGAATGAAACCAAGTAACAAATACTTCATAACCTCGTGAAACCAAAAGTGAACAAAACATCTCACTTCTTGATTTAGTTTTACATTTTGGAAACTTGTTTATTAATTATACACTAATATATAATTATAGTGGGATTCTCCTTCTTAAAACACTTACACCACTAATTTAATATATAGATTCAATCTATACACCAATGCATGTTCAAATCGTTTAGGGCTTGGTATGGTCATACCAAAGTACCTTCGACAACTTTATTATTCTCATTTATTTATCATAATATATGATGTAAACCCTCACTAACAAGTGTTGTGTGGGTTTTAACCCATAAGTTTTATTTTAAGATTTCAAACATTCTTATGAAAAGCAAATGCAAAACAATTATTTAATGAGTTGACCTGAAGGGCATTTAAGGTTTCTCCTTAAACCAGAACGGTTACAGAATATAACAAACTCCATCCTCTCGAAACTAACTCCAGTCAAAAGAAGTAGGAAATATTCCATCGAGGAGTGGGGTGAGGCGACGGTTCTTGCATGGGGTTACATAGGGTAGCAGTGAGCACTCTCTAAACCAAACACTTGGAGTTGGAGATGGATTTTGATGGTTTTCTTTATCTAGGAGTTAGCAGTAGGTTGAAGCGAGCAAGGAAACACTCAGTAAATCTAAACCAAACCGCGCTTGAGAAAATTGGTACCCATTTGTTGCAAAACAGTGTAATAAAACTTAAATGTTATATATATACAAAGACTAACAAAATCTTTGTGGACATAGCCCAAGTTTGGACGAAAGAGGTATACCGGTGTCTCTCTTGAACTTGTTTGCTATGTATTTTAATTCTTCATTTTGATTCTTGTTATGGCTATGTAATTATGTCTCAGATTAACAATTTCTTTACTTATGATTAATGAATGGTATAATAACCATGTTATTTAGATAGTATGTTTTTATGGGACATTAGATAAATAAAAGGTTCTAGTAAGTTGCTAGCCTTCTCATCTATGTATATGTTAAGACTTACAACATGCATATGGTCGTTTATAATACAAGATAGTGTTACCAATAATGTACGATGGTTAATAGATGATAAATATATTTTATATATTTGAATGTTAGTAAGCCCATGTAATATTCCCTCACAACAAATATCTATTTGAGTAATCATTGTGTGGAAACTTTCATAGGAACCTTAAGTGGTCTATCACCTCTTTGTTTGATATTTTATTATAAGGAAAATGATTATTATCTCGCAAAGAGAATAATATCATGGTATTGATTTAATGATGAGTATTAGTAATGCAACCAAGTGTATAGATGGTGCCAAGCGTAGCAAAGAATTTGAAGTATTATTTAAGATTAAATTAATATGTAGAGAATATATGAATTTCATTATGTTTAAGAAAAGAGTATAGCGAGTAAGAGAGTTATTAGTATGAGATTGAATAACTCCATTTAAGATAGGAAGTATGTGCTTAGCCTTTTCCACTCATATGCAATTATGAAGTTAAGGAAGAAAACTATGTTGGGTTTTGGTATAGACATTGTACACAATATATAAGCTTGGAGGAATAAATTACAACATTAGGTTACACCATGATGCTAAATTATAAATACTACTACATGCCTTGAGTGAAATCTTATATAGTGTTGCAGTAAGGCGTGATGTGAAAACTTGGAACATTACCCATAATAAACTTGCATTTATTTGAAATAATTACTTTAGGGTTATCATTATGCTCAAGTAGTGGGAAATGTTGTATTTCATTATTAGTTGATAATCTTATATTGTCATTGGGACTAATGTTTATGATTTGAAACATGTAGTTAAGAAAAAATTTACTTCATCACCTGTAAAAGGTAAAGAGGAGACTAGGTTCATTATAAATTGTATCAAAGCAAGTTTACAACACTTCGACCTAATGGACTTGCTTGTATGCTGGTATGCTGTGAACCTTATGAAGAATTGACTATTTGAATACGAGACTTTATGTTTACTTATTGGAATGCATAATATAGAATGAATAGTGTTATGAACATCAAAGTACATGAACAAGTTTCCTTAGATTCATATTCTTGAATATCTGAAGCTAGTTTACCTGAAATTCGAAAATGCATCCATAGAGAGTGAAGTTTTGTTAGATTTCTGACAATGTGATATGTTTGATTTCATTAGATATTTTGAATCATCTTTAGTATGAGAAAGAGACTATGTGTCAACATGTAGTTAGTATGTTACTTCCATACACTCAGATATATTGCAGTGGAAACTTTATCATATTGATCGTATTTTGGTATTAAGGTTTGTTTCAATTAAGATGTAGCTATACACCTAGATGCTTTACAAGGATAAGCGTAGTTATGTGACAAGACTACATGCTAGAGACTAAATGAGTGAGGATTATAATATTTAAAATATAAATTCTTGGGATAAGGTTGTAAATTGATGGAACAAACAAGTGGCAGTTTTAATTGTGCTAAGAGTTACTCCTAAATATTTAAAAGGGCGGGTGCAATTAAATGACATGACCTAATATATCATGTACACATTAACATTGAAAAAAATATCATGTACACATCAGTTCTAATGTACTTGGTTTGTTTGGTTAAATGTTTCTAGAAAAGAATACAAATGCACCTTAATAATGTTCCATCATGTCATGTGCATAATGCTATGTTACTTTGCAAGCTTAAGTATAATTCATTGAAAAAATGATAGAGAGGTTGAATGCATGGTATCAATAATATGGGTCAAGGATGTTGAAGAGGAAACATGGTGTGATAAAGTTAGAAGTAACACCAAAAGTTTATAGAAAGTAAAGAATGCATTTTGCTTAAAGTGCACATTAATAAAAGGTATATACAAGTGTAGTTACGACTAATTTGTCATGAAAGTAATGCTTTGAGATTATGCAAAAGACTAGTTGTTGTATCAAGAGATTATGGACATCCTAAATAGCAATGTGTTATTATACTTTACTGTTTGCTTTATGAGATTATGATGCAATTAATTTTGGCAAGAAATTGTGAGTAAAGTATGCATGTACTTAAGGTTGCAAGAAACACCACCAAATGAGAAATAAGTGAGATGATCGAAATAAAAAAGGTGAATTTCTTGAGGGAAGAGGTAACATCTAGAATGAGTATGACTAATTGATTATTATAAAAGTTTAAAAATATGTTGTCATCTGATAAATCAATTACATTAATGTAATGTCCCAAATTTTGCATTGGGTCACAAAGGCCAAATCACATTTTCCATATTCATGAAAGTTGTCAAATAGATCATGCTAAAAGTCAAATAATTGCCAAGGAGGAAAATCACTACTTTCCTATGTTGGGGGTGGAAGCTTTGAGATTTGAAATAAGGGGGATAATAAATGATGTTTAGACATTAGAAGATGATACATATTTAATAATTTAGCTTATTAAATAAATACAAGATAAAATTGAAATGGCTATGGAGAATGGAGACTATGGGGCCCACTCAAGCTAGAATTCCTATGTTAAATGGCATCCTCCTCTTGTAATTTCGAATCTATGGGAAGCCTAATATTTTGGGATGGATTATGAGGTTAATATACTTGTCCATATACTTCATAGGTCGAATTTGCGATGAATTGTAACTTACATGGGAGAGAAAGAGCCAAATGGGAGTTTCTTGGACACTTAGCTAGATTCCCCTTACATTTATGACATCTATGACACCAATGATGGAGATTCTATGACAGTTATGACACAAGTCAGATATGAAGGCTGACATACTGACATATTGACATGTTAGGCCTGAATATAGCATCTTAGAGGTCGAATTTGGGAGTTGGAGAAGGCCAAGAGGCTCCTACTCAAATTTGGGAGAAGAGGGAAGGCGAAGAGAGAGGCCACATGGCATAGCATGAGCATCCACACCAATTCTACTTTGCTTTGGTTTATGGATGGATTTGGAACCTTAGAAGACCAATAATGTTTATAAAATATAGGGATCAGCCATGAGAAGAAGCTTTTTTGATCATTTGATGAATTTGGGTTTGTGAAGAGAGAGCTAGTGGATGACTAGTTCCTTGCCTTAACCAATTTTGAGGGTGAAAGATTCCCATCCTAATTGGTGATTTGGAGAGGCCACTCAGGTCTTTCAAGGAGATTCAATGGAGTCATAAGTTACATGTGCAAGCTATAGGAGGCTCATGGACATATCAATATCATCTTGTTGTTCCATTCATCTCAAGTTTTCTCACCATATTTCAGCTCTGTGGAGTGAGGCGCACTTGGTGAGATATTCATCTCTTTGAGGGAGCTTCTCTTGCTCCAGTATTTTGTATTATGATGTAAATTATCTGTATTTCAAGTTCAGAAAGCTTTCAGGTCGAAAGGCCAAGATATATCATGTATTATTGTCCAATATTGAAGAAACAGTGCCATTTCCCTAATACCTTGTTGTAACCTCTTGCAATCTTGATGGAATCAAATATATGTGTGCACCATTGATGATTTATGAATGAATGAACTGTCATTAATGTCTAATATGGGTTTCATGTTTAGTAACTGAGAATTTGTGGCCATTGGGTTGAATTTCATATCAATTGGAGCAAACTACATCTCATTTCCCCATGGGTCCAAAACTAGTTTTTTATATCTGATTGAAAGAAGTGATAACAACCATGGGAGTTCGATTGGTTCTGCATATGAGTCTTTGATAATGTCTTCTACACATCCCCTGGGTCCTGGAACAAATATCTTCCAAGAACTGTATAAACTTCACTAATAGTGGGTATGATACTTGGCTCTGTTATCAGACATTAATTAAAGTATATTTTCAGCATCATATTTGGTTTTTGGAAGAGGAACTTGAATTGTCTCTTGATGAAGGTTATGCAATTTTTAAAGAAGAGCATGATTCCTCTACATTGGAACCAATCTATGACAAAGGTTTCACACTTTTGAAGGAGTTGCATGATACTACCCATATGGATCCTTACCATGATAAAACTTCCGTACTTTTTGATCATTTGGGTGAGTTAGTTCATTCTCCTACATCCTAAAATTCCATGTTTTGCAACATTAGTCTCAATGAAGTATGGGTGAAAGGGTTCTTTTTGATGGTGCCACATGAGGAGTATGAAAGTAGTATATTTACTTTTTATGATGACATGGTTGCAGAACACTCTTATTCACATTTGCAGCAACATCCTTTGCTACTTTATGATGATACACATCTACATGGATGCACCTATGATATGCATTTGAGTCACTTGAAGACTCATGGTTTTTCTTGCTCAACACTTGGTTCATTTGATGTTGGAGGAACTTCATCCGAGACTTGGGTGAAGAGGGATATGATTGAGGAGCATTATTATTGGCATCAACATCCTCTGTTATTTCATGATGATATACATATTCATGGGTGTATTGATGAGACTTCTTTGAGCCACTTGAAGTCTTCATGTTTTATTTTCTCCTTATTTGGTTCATATTTTGGTGGAGGATCTTCATTCACTTCTTGGATGAAAGAACAAATGGCTGATTATTATTTTGATGCATATTAAATTCTTTGGGAGCAGCATTATAGGACATGGGATCCTCACCTATGTCATTGGATCATATTTGATTGGTCACTTGAAGCATGTATGCACTTGGAAAATGGTAGTCTACTCACTTGGAGGTATAAGCACTTTCACGATTTTTTGATGAGGCACCTCCTTGATGTATCTTTTTATTATGTTGTTATGTACTATGATGATATATATTATGTACTCATGATGTTTGGAAGAATGCATACAAGAAAATGGGATCTCGAAATTCTCTTTCCTAATGGTATGAGTTGGAGAGCAATCTTAATTGTTGGAGTGCAACACAATCAATGGGACCATGGGATAGTTTTTAGTCCCATTGATTCCAAATTATTCGGGAAACAAGCAATATGGGAGATGGATTTCCCACTTAATAAGGTGATGTTAATAAAAGTAGTGCAGCAACAAGCATGGTGGTTCCTCTCTAAAATATTCATGGAATCTCAAAGACTCAAAGTGGGCAGCTCAGTGGCAACTTCAAAGAATCATACAAAAAGTAGGTTCTTCAACAACCATGTTTGAAATTGCTTGAGGACAAGTAATATTGGGAAGAGAGGGTTTGTAATGTCCCAAATTTTGCATTGGGTCACAATGGCCAAATCACATTTTCCATATTCATGAAAGTTGTCAAATGGATGCTAAAAGTCAAATAATTTCCAAGGAGGAAAATCACTACTTTCCTAGGTTGGGGGTGGAAGCTTTGAGATTTGGAATAAGGGGGATAATAAATGATGTTTAGACATTAGAAGAGGATAAATATTTAATAATGTATCTTATTAAATAAATACAAGTTAAAATTGAAATGGATATGGAGAATGGAGACTGTGGGGCCCACTCAAGCTAGAATTCCTATGTTAAATGTCATCCTCCTCTTGTAATTTCGAATCAATGGGAAGCCTAATGTTTTGGTATGGATAATGAGGTTAATATAATTTTCCATATACTTCATATGTCGAATTTGGGATGAATTGTAACTTACATGGGAGAGGAAGATCCAAATGAGACTTTCATGGACACTTGGCTATATTCTCCTTACATTTATGACATCTATGACACCAATGATGGAGACTCTATGACATTTATGACACAAGTCAGATATGAAGGCTGACATACTGACATGTCAAGCTTGAATAGAGTATCTTAGAGGTCGAATTTGGGAGTTGGAGAAGGCCAAGAGGCTCCTACTCAAATTTGGGAGATGAGGGAAGGTGAAGAGAGAGGCCACATGGAATAGCATGAACAACCACACCAATTCGACTTGGATTTGGTTTATGGATGGATTTGGAACCTTAGAAGACTAATAATATTGATAAAATATAGGGATCATCCATGAGAAGAAGCTTTTTTGATCATTTGATGAATTTGGGTTTGTGAAGAGAGAGCTAGTGGATGACTAGTTCCTTGCCTTAACCAGTTTTGAGGGTGAAAGATTCCCATCCTAATTGGTGATTTGGAGAGGCCACTCAGGTATTTCAAGGATCTTAAATGGAGTCATAAGTTACAGGTTCAAGATACAAGAGGCTCATGGACATCTCAATATCAGCTTATTCTTCAATTCATCTCAATTTTTCTCACCATATTTCAGCTCTATGAAGTGAGGTGCACTTGGTGAGCTATTCATCTCTTTGAGGGAGATTCTCTTGATCTAGTATTTTGTATTATGATGTAAATTCTATGAATTTCAAGTTCATAAATATCTCAGGTCGAAAGGCCAAGATATCTCATGTATTATTGTCCAATATTGAAGAAACAGTGCCATTTCCCCAATACCTTGTTGTAAACTCTTGCAATCTTGATGGAATCGAATATATGTGTGCACCATTGATGATTTATGAATGAATGAACTGTCATTAATGTATAATATGGGTTTCATGTTCAGTATCTGAGAATTTGTGGCCATTGGGTCGAATTTCATATCAATTGGAGCAAACTACATCTCATTTCCCCATGGGTCGAAAACTAGTTTTTTATATCTGATTGAAAGAAGTGATAACACCCATGGGAGTTTGATTGGTTCTGCATATGAGTCTCTGATAATGTCTTCTACACATTCCATTCTTCAATTTGAGAATTTGAGTGAGTTTCTGCACATATGGGAAGCCATTCCGACAATTACCCCCGGGGGGGGATTTGAGCCGCAAAATTGCCAGTTAAAGCATCTATCTTATTCAAAATTTGATATAGACTTGCAGAAGTAATTAGAAGGACATAATAAATCCCTAAACATTATAATTAAGTTATTATATCACTAGTACACCTTTTGGTACAATTCGAGAGAATTTGGAGCTATTTGGAGTCATCTACCATTGGGGGTTGGAACCTCAAAACTACTAGTAACTTCATGGAGTTCTCTTGAATACCTATTCAACCCCAAAATAACATATGATGATGCAAATATAATTTAATTAATGTATTATAATAGAGCCAAATATCATACCCACCATTAGTGAAGGTTTTACAGTGCTTGGAAGAGATTTGTTCCAGGACACAGGGGGGATTTCCACCTCCCAAATTGACTAGTCTTGTCCTGAAACTTATTCCCTTGAAAATTGTAGACCATAGTTGGGTATATCAGTTGATTATATGTCTGATATATGTGCTAATATGCCCCATCACTTCTCAGGACCTTCCTCACCAAGTTTGAAAGCAATTGGAGGAATTTTGGAATCAATTGAATCCATATAACTAGAGTTGTAAGAAGATGAATTTGAATACATTGTGAAAGAATTGAAGAATTGATCATTTTGATAAAAATTCCTAAAAGGGGACATTACAATTAATGGAAAAACATAGTCTAGATAACTTGATATGCTAAGAATATACCTTGTTAGGAGTTTGAAAATTTCTATTGAAATATTGGAGTATGGTAACTGTAGCATTCTTGAGAATGATCACTTATGTATATGGCATATATGTGCTAAAGTAATTGAATCATAGAGTTTTTTATTGTTTCATACATGCATAGATACTAGAGGTATCAAGTTATGCAATGTGTTAATGTGTTGTTAACTCTTTTGAGTTGACCACGGGGGACGCCCTGGGTTATAAGGTTGTTAAACTTATAAGAAACTTGTATACACTAATAATAAAAAACTATTTAAAATAGAACATACAAAATTAATTAACTAATGAAAAGGAAGAAGAAAATTGGATATTTAAACTATGTGATTAAGCAAGAGAAATTGAGTTTGGTGTTGAGCGTGTAGACTCTAAAGCACCTAAACTGTTTAGGCTCTGAATTTTTTTAAAGTTAGTATAGAGTTTCCAGTGAGCACCATTGTGAGGTATTTAGATCTGTTGAGCACTCTACGACATTAAAGTCCTAGGCGAAGAGATACCGGTGAGCACCCAGAGGAGGTGTTAGGCTCTTAAGCAGAACTGCTAGATAGCACCTAGGTGAGGTTTTAGGTTCTGTAGTGATATCTTTTGTAATGTTAATATTTCAGAACCCTAGATATGTGGGTTTATAGGTTCTATGTAGGAGATACGCCTGAGAGTTGTAAAAGTCGACGAAGGGTATTGCTTGTATATAAGATGAATAAATATATACAGGTTGAGGAGGTCTAGACGTGAACTAATGGTTCCACGAGGAGATGACCCTCATGTATATATGCATGCCAGAATTATTGAAAGAGAATTTCAGCCAATAAGTGTTTGGAACATCAATTCTATATAAAAGGTATGTGTGTGATTTTTCGTATATAACGCACCTTGATATGATGATTGATGAAAATATTGCTTCAAATTTATACATGAAGTGAATATTCTTGTGACAATGTGGAGGCAAGGATTATTGATATTTGCATTGGTAATTCTTTTAATTAGCATATGTTCCCCAAAATGTGAGAAATATATTATTATGTACATGTTATATTAGTATAATATCATTATTTATGCCAAGATACAAATGCATGAATCATACAATTCTAAAATCATGAATTTTATGTATGTCATGAATGATTAACAATGTTGCAAGTACATCTTGAGAGAAAAATTAAGCTCTAAAGGGTTGTTATGAAAAACAACAATAGTATGGTGCAAAAAGAAAATATGTCTCTCTTGATTTCAAAGTTTATGTTTATGATAAATATTGTAGATGCCTCGTAAAGTTTGTGTAAAGCACATGTTGTACAAGGAAAGAAGTATAAAAGCTATTAGGAAAATTACATCACAAATTGTAGAAAGAGTTAAATTGAAAGATACCAACACCAAGGACGGTGTATCTTTAAGGAGGGGAGGATGTAACATCCCCTCTGCTACTATGATCCCTCAACAATAAAAAAATACAAGGTAAATTTAAAATGTGCAACCTTTCAGTGAGAATGCTCGTTTGGTAACCTAAGTCTTTGAGTCTTCGTTTGGTAACCTAAGTCTTTGAGTCTTACTTTTAAAACCTTGAGTGTTGTGAAATAACATAGCACTCTTGTAAAGGAGGCTTATTTCTTCTCAATCACTTATAAGCCTAAATATAACAATTTTTACCATAGATATAGAAAAGATAAATAACTAATCCAAACATACGAGAGATTTGGATGGATATCTCTATTATTCAGTGATAAGGGAAAAAATATGTAATTGAAAGATAAAAATGAAACTAAGTAATTCTAAAAATGAGCCTAATATTATTAGTGTAAAAGATATTTTGAACGACTATTAATGCATGTGCATTGCACATGAACGTTATTATTAATAGAATAGAGCATATCATTATATAATTGGAAAATTTATTTAAAAAGGATAATTAAAACTGATTTTATTGGAATGAAGACAAATAAGAGATACCCCATTACCTCGTAAAATCAAAAGTGAATAAGTGAGTAAGACATCTCATTTCTTGATTTAGTTTTACCTTTTGAAGACTTGTTTATTAATTATACACTAATATATATAATTATAGTGGCATTTTCCTTCTTAAAACACTTGCACCACTAATTTAATATATATTCAATCTATATACCAATGCATGTTCAAACCATTTAGGGCTTGGTATGGTTACCAAAGTACCTTGGACAACTTTATTATTCTCATTTATCATAATATATATAATTTATCATAATAATGATATAAACCCTCATTAACAATATAAACCCTCATTAACAAGTGCTTGGGTTTTAACCCATAAGTTTTATTTTAAGATTTGAAACATTCTTATGAAAAGGAAATGCAAAACAATAATTTAATGAGTTGACGTGAAGGGCATTTAAGGTTTCTCTTTAACCAAGAACGGTTACAAAAGAAGTAGGAAAGATTCCATCGAGGGTGAGGGTGAGGGTGAGAGTGAGGGTGAGGGTGAGGCGACGGTTCTTGCATAGGGTAGCACTCTCTTGTAAGGAGAAACCGCTTGGAGTGGGAGATGGATTTTTGATGGTTTTCTTTATTTTATGCTTTGCGTAGAGCTGAAAGGATGCATGGCCTATTCCTTTGACTATTGTTTTTAGATTCTCAAGAATCGGGTACTCTCCATTGAACTATCTATGGACATGGTTGTGACACTTTGACCTTCCTCATTTCTCATTTCTCTGTTTGTTAATATAACTCAATCTCTGGAGATCTCCCTCTTAAGAGAATCAACACCTATACAGTTTTGTTGTATCTACTTATTTCCTATGCTTCTTAGAATTAATTAAATGATATTTTATCAATGTGTTGAAGGAGAGGGAGGGTCTTATAGTGAGATTCAATTCATTTTAGTTGACTTAATTAAATGATATTTTATCACCGTGTTGAAGGAGAGGGAAGGTCTTATAATGAGATTCAATTCATTTTAGTTGACTTAATTAAATGATATTTTATCAGTGTGTTGAAGGAGAGGGAAGGTCTTATAGTGAGATTCAATTCATTTTAGTTGATGTCATTGTTTTGTATAAACAAACATTTATATGGAAAGGTACCTATTCATGGAATGGTTATTATCATTTATATATAACTTGAAGTATGGCTAAACCTTCAACCCAACTTACATACAATCAAAATTGTGAGTTAGAACAAATTCAATGGAATAAATGTTGTGATTGAAATTGGAAAAACCCTTCATCCTTCTCCATAACTCTTTATCTAGGAGTTAGTAGCCCAACAATACCGATGTAAAGCTTTTTTTTTTCCATAGAAAAAAATCGTAAATTTTATTTACATTCTTCAGATGGATCAAAATGTCCATTTTCACAAGGTAATTCAGTAACTCTCAAATCCAAAACTTGTTACATAAGATCATAGTATTTGGAGATACATATAGATCATGCATTCAGACAAAAATGTATTCACTTCACCACAACAACCCATGACATACTAAGAAAGAAATCCCATAGGATAATATGTTCAAATATTATATCTATCATATAAACAACATCGTCACCAGAATTAGTCCAAAATCATCTAAAAGGTAGTCTCATAAGTCAGTAGTACCACACTACTAGCTCCATCAACGGGCCCATTCAAAAAATATTATAAGTTTCAATATTTTCAGCTGCTCGAAACTCTTTCATATGCCAAAATCCTTCCAAAACAAACGCTCCATCTTTTGCTAAGATATCTGCATGATAATTTCTTTCACAGTAGATGTGCTTGATCTCCACAGACTCAAACACATTTGAAAGTCTGTTTACTTCCTGTAAACCCTGAGAAAGCTCTAAATTCCACAATTTGTACTTACCACTGACCCAATTAATGACTACTGAGAGTCACAAAAAATATGGATCTTAGCAATATTATTCTTCCTAGCCAAGGTAAGAAGAAGTTTTAATGCACAGATCTCAGCAAAGTTATTAGTACCAACCCCTAAACCAGCTTTAAAAGAAAAATAATGTGCATCAGAAATGTAAATCATACCTCCTGCTCCACAAATTTTTGGTTCCTAGCTGTCCATTCATCAAAATACCCCCAAGGGTAAGATTTATCAATAGATTCAACAACAACAGATCTGATTTTCACATCAGTATTATCATGTGGGAAAGATCTCAACATACCCAAACTAAAAGAGGAAACCTGAGAAAGCAGGATTGTAAAATCTCCAAAGCAGCTCTGATTTCTTGCTTTCCATATAAACCACAGAACAATAATAGGTAAAGACCTAATATGCTTGACCTGCATGTTAAGGAACCAAGTCTTCATACAACCTGTCACAGAATCCCCACTCCATATATTCCTGATTCTTAACTTATCTTCAAGATCTAACCAAACACTCATGGTAAAAGGGCATTCCACACCAAGATGAAAATTAGACTCACCATTCATTTTGCATAAATAATATCTACCAGGTCCTTCCTTGCATTTCCTAACAATGACATCCCATGTCACATGCCCCAATTTGCAAAACAATTTAATGTTATTGAGGAACATTATGTTATATTTTATGCTAAGTTTGTAATTGATGACCAAGTGGGGTCAAGGATAATTAATGTATTTCGGAATATTTTATTATTAAATAAATAAATGATGAGACAACAGCTTAGGGAAGCTGTTAAAAGAGTGTTAATTGGTCACTTGGTGGAGGAGACTGGGTGGAGAGGATACTGACAAGTGGCAGCATCCTCAAACTACTTCTAATTGTTGCAGGTGGCAACTTCCCTATATTTGTGGTCACGATTCCCCAAGAAAGTGGAATTGGAGCAGGTGGCTCATTAAGTAAAAACTGATCTAGAAGACCTAGGCATTATTATAAAACTTTCCATTGAAGAGAGCTAAGGCTACTCATTTTTTTGGAATTGTGATCATTCAGTGTGAATGAAGTGCACATGAGAAATTCAATGGAGGGGACTTATTGAAGTGAGTTTGAGGGTTTAACTGCTGAGAACTGAACTTATGCAGCTGTCAGGCTGAAGTTCTTACTGCTGCGAGCATGTTTGGATTACTGCTTTAATTTGACCAATCAGGTGACAGAAGGTCTTAAGGATACATCCTTCACCCAGTACTCTACTAGGAGGACCAGGAAACAAGCTTGGGGATCCTGAGGAAGTGCAGACTAAGCCTTCTCCAGGAGTTGGTTAGGAGGAACAGCCTCCTTAAGCTGTTTTCACCTCATCATTTGTTCAGGTTATTTATAATTTACTGTATTCAACAAATGTTTATTAGTTTTTCAAAGATATGTATGTTTTTGTTTGTTAGGGTTTATGCAGAAAAGAGTATTGTGTATTGATAAAATTAATGATTGTAGATTATGTTTAAAACAATAGTATTATTGCTAATTGAAAAAAAAATAAAAATAAATTACCACACTGTATTTTTCCACACCTTGTATAGGCAGTACTCTAGTACAGCTGGTTGATTAAGTAGATGGGATGATTTGTTTATCAACTCTGAATGAAAAATGTAAATGATTTCTTTTATAGTTGTATGTGAATCATTACAGAAGATAGCAATACTTGCTTTAGCTACTGAAAGTATCTATATTAACTAATTTTTAGGAAAAGAACTGAATATATATAATAATCATTTGTAGACATACTATTCACAGAAGCATTACTAGTACTAATAATTATTATAAACATAATAGATACAGTTATTTAAATAAACATAGAAATAGTAAAAAGATAGTACTACGGTTTTAACCAAGATAGTACTCTTTAGGTCTTGTTAATAATTTACTCCTAGTTCAGATGTGGTTTTATTGTAACCCTCGAGATTTACTTAGGGTTTACAAGAGTTAGGTTTAATCCCTAAAAATAGACGTTTACTTTCTTAATCATAACATAACATTTAACAGCTGTAAATATTTATTAGTGAAAGTAAAAATAGGAAATCAAAACTAAAACCATTTCTGTAAAAATCCATATTATTTCAGAACTGTAGGTTATCTACAAATAATAACCAATATGAGATAGAAATAGAGTATTATATTCACCTAAGAACACTGTAAAAATTTGAATATTATAAATTACTGTAAATTATTACATTAAATAATATTTTTAAAAATTAATAACACTGTAAACAAATTGATAGAAACAAAATAAATTATGGCCTTTTATAAATATCGGTCAAGGCTGAAGCCTGCTCAAAATAAACTATACAAAACAATAAAAGGAAACAATAACAATTACATTCATGACAAGTAAAAACCCTATATCTGTTTACAAGTCTCAACTGAGTAAACAATCTTTTTCTTCACCATTAAAATCCATTTAAAAACTTAATTAACCAGGTAGAGGTCGAACATCATTATCACGTCTTAGAGCCGAGTTCTAAAAGTTAAACAAAAAGTTTTTACATCTTCCAAGCCGTAAAGGCTCTGTCAAGTAAACCCCAAGTCATGACTGCAATAGCCTTCAAGAACTTGCACATAATACCCTTTAGGGTTTTCTTTACAAAAACAAAACAACACATAGAACAACCTAACAAGTAAAACCCAGGCCGAGTTCATTATCCTCATCTTCCAACCACCATAAACTCATTGCAGGAGAAAAACCCTCAGTGCAATCCGAGTCTTACCAAGATTCGCGTGGCTGAGTTTTGGGTAGAGCTGAACCACCAACTAACCCTGAAGTGATGAAAAGAAATGAACCTACATAGAGTCAAAACTCAGTTAGTTAGAAGTATTTTTTTTATGAAATAAATGTCTCCAAACTTTATCTCAAATTCAGAAATGGAAGGGTTGTTTTACCAACGAGTTGTGCAGATGGAAGAAATTGTGGAAGCCAGCCACCAAAGACAGTTTCTTGTCACTTTAAAGAGTAATGCCGGAAGCTAAAGAACTCCGAATGTAACTGGAAAACCCTTATCTTCTTCGTAGAAACTAGCTCGTATGTTTTGGTCAAGAAACAACCTGCAAAATGGAGGTGTGTACAGGATTATGACGGCCACGAGCTTGCAGCTCAGCCAAACTAAACGAAGGAACCCTCACTCTGTGAAATGAAATCGGTAGGGTTTAGTTCTTTTAAGTCAACTATCTCGTGGTTAAGACCATCCCACGTGTCCACCAAAATAATTTGCAAATCGAGGGTGCAAGTCAATAGTGGAGGACGGTTGCAATCTGAAATAAAATTATTAAAAATCAAACCATTAATCATTAGAACAATGCAAAATTTCCTATGATTTCTAATATGGATAGTACCATGGGATTTCGATGTTTAGTATGTTAGCATTAGGAATAAAACAAGAATTTCCTTCTAGAGTTTACTTATATTTCAATTTATATAGTTCTTCTAATTAACTATGTTTGATGAAATATAATTAAAAGATATTTTGTTTGGTAATCTGTCAAAGTGTTAGGATTGGAGAGTAAACGATACTTAGGACCCAAGTAATAATAGGAATTCTACAGTATGTTAATAACTGTAAAAGTTTAAAAAGACATTCTTCCAACTAGGATTATAATCTTAACCCACTTCTTTTAATGCAATGTGCATTTGGGGATGCTAGTAAATGCAGTCCATAGACCCATATAAGAATCTCAGTGTAAATCTAGCATCCAGACTTTGAGTAAATAGATAGCAGTAAAAGTGGGTATGGGCTATTTATGAGAAAACAATGTTTATAAAACCCTAGAACAAGGGTAAATGTGTTAGACACCAAACAGTATTGAGTGATCTATGCATCAAGATGTGAACTGTATTTCCTTCTATCTAAACTCTAAATTACAACTACTGTAAGCAGGAATACAACCATTCTTTAGAATTTTAATCATAATCATCCAGGGGATATGATGCCTTTGACAGTATTTGATCATACAATTTAAACCATGCATATGTGGTTTGTTTTAATGTCATTATGGAGTTTTGAAAGCAAAGTTAAGATCAACATTACCTCTTATGGAGACTAGCTGCATTTAAACTTTCTAAGGCTAGCATCATAAAAATGCTAGAGAAGTATCTTCTTGACTTGAATATAAATATTATTATTTTTACTAAAACTTATGCTTGCCTGTAAACCCTGTAAAGAATCATCAGTCCCACTGTGTTAGCTTAAAGCTAAGTAAGCCCCAATCACACATAAGAGATTTTCCCTACTTGACAAAAGAAATCAACAGTTACCTAGCATTAGTAGAATACAAGTTTCTTTCTACTTTCTGAAACAAAATTACAACTGCTAAGTTGAAGACAGCGCTAACACAGCTTTTAAAAGATAAGCCTATAGAGTTTTACAAAACCTTATAAAGAAGTAAATCTTTGTTTCTCTTACAAACTGTTTTATTATATGTGTAACAGTTAGTGGTACATTAGCGACGACATTTGACATTTTATGTCACTTGAAAATTTTTAAATTTTTACAAATTTTTGAGTTATTACATCCCATGTAAGTGTCTTATCAGAAAATAAAAACCAGCAGAAATTTTTTTACTTTAGAGGACACTTAAGCTTCCATAACACTTTCCACCACCAGAAATATTCCATCTCATTCTTGTCCAATAATAAATGCAGATAACCTTCTTTTGGTGAGTAATTACCAGATATAGACAGATTCCATACCAGTTCATCAACCTCAAAAGATAATCTCACATGACTAGCTTTGAGAATATCTATATATCCATTCCATCTTGTTATATCCTGGATGTCCACTAGCCCAATATTATCAGCAGAAAGCCAAGCCTGTTCCATCATAAAGGACATTCCAGGACCTCCAATATCTTTTAGAAAAAAGATTCCATCAGCATGTAATTTATCAGTCAATAAAGTTGGTAAGAGGTGTCTCCATTTGCATCCAACCCATGGATCCAATCCAAGTCTAACATCAGCACCATTCCCAACCTTCCAGACAAAATAATTTCCAACAATATCAAAAGACCATAAAATAGCTTTCTAGCAAATGGAAATGTTCTTTTTTTGTTTGACAGATACTCTGATCTAGTCTATTAAGGTCATTGGATGAACATATTTCTGCACAACAATCTGAACCCATAGGCCCGATCCATGAATGAGGTTCCATACACTCTTGGCAGCAAGAGCTTTTGCAAAAAAACCATGGATTTTCAGCCCCCACCCCCCCATAAACTTTGGACAAGCCAAAGACTTCCAAGATGTCCAAGGTAATCCTGAAGTATCCTTAGTTCCAGACCATAAAAATTTGAAACACAGCTTCATAATCTTCTCAATAATACCCACCAGAATCTAGAAATGCATCCAATAGATCGGGATTGCCTCAAGTACAGATTTGACCAAAGTAAGCTTACCTTCCTTAGATAACCACCTATAGCTCCAGCTCATTATCCTTTTTTCTACTTTAGCAATCAACCAGTCCCAATCCTTCAGAAGGTATCTGCAAGGTTTGAGATGGAAACCAAGATACTTCAAGCCATCTTCAAGTTTTATAATAATAAAAAATAAAAAATATTATGAAGTAATAATTTCATACTCATCCAGACCAGAATAATACATAGCAGATTTATCCTCATTTATCTGCATACCAGATGCCTTATAGAAACCATTCAGACCTCATATAATGAAGATAAAGATTGCAGAGAACCATTAGTAACCNAAAGAAAACATTTACATTGTTAAAGTTACATTAATAAACTTTTTTAATATAAATTCATATCAAATTATAGTCAACAAATATGATATAGTTTACCATATCATAAAACCAATTTAGGATAACTTTAATAATTTAAAGTATTTAAGAAAACAATGCTTTTAATACTAAGTATATCATTGTAAAGAAGAAAGTGTGCTTTAAGGTAGAAGTAAAGGTTGGTGCAAGATTAAAGGTATGATTATAGGTTGGATTGTTAGTTCTTTGTGGAATTATTTATCTTATTGAGGAGAAACTATTTTGAAGCTTAACTTCGAAATTCATTAAAAAGAAATTGCAGCATATATGTTGTAGATTTGTACTCTTTTATTTACTGAATACATTAATAAAGAGACTAACGTAAACTGGTGTCTCTCTCTCACACTTGTTTGCTATGTATTTTAATTATGTCTTAGATTAACAATTTATTTACTTATGATTAATGAATGCTAAAATAACCATGTTATTTAGATGATATGTTTTTATGGGACATTGGATAAATAAAAGGTACTAGTAAATTGTTAGCTTTTCATTTATGTATATGTTAAGACTTACTTACAACATGCATATGATTGTTTACAATACAAGATAGTGTTACCAATCATGTACGATGGTTAATAGATGATATATATATTTTATATATTTGAATGTTAGTAAGCCCATGTAATATTCTCTAACCACAAATGTATATTTGAGTAATCACTATGTGGAAACTTTCATAGGAACCTTAAGTGGTCTCTCACCTTTTTGCTTGATATTTTATTACAAGGAAAATGGTTATTACCTCGCAAAGAGAATAATATCATGGTATTGATTTAATGATGAGTATTAGTAATTCTATCAAGTGTATAGATGGTGCCAAGCATAACAAAGAATTTGAAGTATTATTTAAGATTAAATTAATAAGTAGAGATTATATGAATTTGATTATGTTTAAGAAAAGAGTATAGCAAGTAAGAGAGTTATTAGTATGAGATTGAATAACTCCATTTGATATAGGAAGTATGTGCTTAGCCTTTTCCACTCATCTTCACTTATGAAGTTAAGGAAGAAAAATATGTTGGGTTTGGTATAGACATTGTGCACAATATATAAGCTTGGCGAAATAACTTACAACATTAGGTTACACCATGATGCTAAATTATAAATACTATTACATGCCTTGGAGTGAAATATTTTATAGTGTTTAAGTAAGGTGTGATTGAAAACTTGGAACATTACCCATAATAAACTTGCATTTATTTGAAATAATTACTTTAGGGTTATGATTATGCTCAAGTAGTGGCAAATGTTGTATTTCATTATTAGTTGATAATCTTATATCGTCATTGGGACTAATGTTTGTGATTTGAAACATGTAGTTAAAAAAAATTACCCCATCATCTATAAAAGGTAAAGAGGAGTCTGGGTTCGTTACAGTTGGACTTTATCTTCTTCTTTTTCCACATCTAGAGTGAAGCCAATTGATATCCTTGTGTTGGAATCCATAGTTGAAGATATTTTGGCCATACCTAGAACTAATCAAAATAACATATTGCATTCAACCTCAATCTTTTCTATCTATATTTTTTGTTAAGCTATTATTTCCAATATCTCCACAAGACCTATATTCAATGTTTCTTTTCATATTTGAGGCTATGTTCTGCAAATGGGTGATGCCTATCTAATCATTTGCAAGAAGCCTTTGCTATCTCCTCTTAATGTGACATACCTCCATTGCATCATACGAAAAACACCATCTTGGGTGACTATGCTCCACCATGGATTTAATATTTAAGGAACCTATACAACATACTAAGGAAATGAACAAATAACAACAATATAACAATGCAGGAAAAGTATCACATAGAGAATGCATCAGGACTACAAGGAAATAATGTAAGCTTTGAGTCTCATCATGTTCCCAAGGAATTCCTACCTACCCACTCTGTCTTATCCAAAACAAAACAATTCACATAGGATACATAACAAGGTTTTCCCCCATCAACTTAATTCTACAATCCATCTCACTACCATTTTGGGTCTCATTCAAGATTTTCCCACCTCCTTTCATTAACATAATTTTGGGGCTAATATAATTTTTTTTTTTATGTGTAGTAGATGTCAGGAATTGAAGTCAATATTTAGATCTATGATATTTTCCTATAGCATGGTGCATGGTTATCCCTAAGCATGATTTGTATGTGTTGAGGGGTATTATAAGGAGGAAAAAGCCACCAAGGAATTTTTTTTATGGAACCTTCCATTGTATCTCGATTTATTTTGGAAACCTCTTATGCATTCTATAAAATGGAAATGATCGTTGGAATTTTTGTACAAGAAAAGTTGTAAAACAATTTGTTGAGTAATAATAAGATTTGAAGTTTCCATTGGCCCATGTTTTTACCTATGCACAACATGGTTTCCACATAAATCTTATAGTATTTTGGAGCTTAACGTCAAAATTCATTAAGAAGAAATTGCAGTGGATATGTTTTAGATTTGTACTCCTTTATTTACTGAATACATTAATAAAGAGACTAACAAAATCTTTGTGGCCATATCCGAAGCTTGGGTGAACAACGTATACTGGCGTCTCTCTCTCACACTTGTTTGCTATGTATTTTAATTATGTGTTTTGATTTTTGTTATGGCTATGTGATTATGTCTTAGATTAACAATTTATTTACTTCTAATTAATGAATGCTATAATAACCATTTTATTTAGATGGTATGTTTTTATGGGACATTGGATAAATAAAAGGTACTAGTAAGTTGTTAGCCTTCTCATCTATGTATATGTTAAGACTTACTCTCAATATGCATATGGTTGTTTATAATACAAGATAGTGTTACCAACAATGTACGATGGTTAATAGATGATATATATATTGTATATATTTGAATGTTAGTAAGCGGATGTAATACTCTCTCACACCAAATATATATTTGAGTAATCATTATGTGGAAACTTTCATAGGAATCTTAAGTGGTGTCTCACCTCTTTGCTTGATATTTTATTATAAGGAAAATGATTATTACCTCGCAAAGAGAATAATATCATGGTATTGATTTAATCATGAGTATTAGTAATGCTACCAAGTGTATAGATGGTGCCAAGCATAGCAAAGGATTTGAAATATTATTTAAGATTAAATTAATAAGTAGAGAATATATGAATTTGATTATGTTTAAGAAAAGAGTATAGCAAATAACAGAGTTATTAGTATGAGATTGAATAACCCCATTTGATATAGGAAGTATGTGCTTAGCCTTTTCCACTCATCTTCAATTATGAAGTTAAGGAAGAAAACTATGTCGGGTTTTGGTATAGACATTGTGCACAATATATAAGCTTGGAGGAATAACTTACAACATTAGGTTACACCATGATGCTAAATTATAGGTACTATTACATGCCTTGAGGGAAATATTTTATAGTGTTGTAGTAAGGCATGATGTGAAAACTTGGAACATTACCCATAATAAACTTGCATTTATTTGAGATAATTACTTTAGGGTTATGATTATGCTCAAGTAGTGGAAAATGTTGTATTTCATTATTAGTTGATAATTTTATATCATCATTGGGACTAATGTTTATGATTTGAAACATGTATTTAAAAAAATTCACCCCATCATCTATAAAAGGTAAAGAGGAGCCTGGGTTCGTTACAGTTGGACTCTATCTTCTTCTTTTTCCACATCTAGAGTGAAGCAAATTGATATCCTTGTGTTGGAATCCATAGTTGAATATATTTTGGCCATACCTAGAACTAATCAAAATAACATATTTCATTCAACCTCAAGCTTATCTATCTATATTTTTTGTTAAGCTATTATTTCCAATATCTCCACAAGAACTATATTCAATGTTTTTTCCATATTTGAGGCTATGTTATGCAAATGGGTGATGGTTATCTAATCATTTGCAAGAATCCTTTGCTATCTCCTTTTGATGTGACATACCTCCATTGCTTCATACGAAAAACACCATCTTGGGTGACTATGCTCCACCATGGCTCTAATATTTAAGGAACCTCTACAACATACTAAGGAAATGAACAAATAACAACAATCTAACAATGCAGGAATAGTATCACATAGAGAATGCATCAAAACTACAAGGAAATCACGTAAGCCTTGAGGCTCATCATGTTCCCAAGGCATTCCTACCTACCCACTCTGTCATACCCCAAACAAAACAATTCACATAGGATACATAACAAGATTTGTCCCCCAATCAACTTAATTTGACATAACATCTCACTGCCATTTTGGGTCTCATTCAATATTTTCCCACCACCTTTCATTAATATAATTTTGGGGCTAATATACTTTTTGTTTTTATGTGTAGTAGATGTCAGGAGTTGAAGTCAATATTTAGATCTATGATATTTTCCTATAGCATGGTGCATGGTTATCCCTAATCATTATTTGTATGCGTTGAGGGGGATTATAGGGAGGGAAAATCCCCCAAGGAAATATTTTATGAAACCTTCCATTGTATCTCGATTTATTTTGGAAACCTCTTATGCATTCTATAAAACAGAAATGATTGTTGGCATTGTTGTACAAGAAAAGTTGTAAAACAATTTGTTGAGTAATAATAAGACTTGAAGTTGCCATTGGCCCATGGTTTTACCTATGCACAACATTGTTTCCACATAAATCTTATGTTTTGTTGTTATTGTTGTTTGCTTTTGTTTTATTATTTTCTAAGAGTAGAAGTGTGTGAGAGTATTATCCTTCCTTGATGTGCTATTGTTTGTCTTTTACACTTTAATGAACCCTTCCATAATAATGTCTTACCTTGTGGTTATCATCAAGTTCAAGAAATAAAAAGAAATCCTACCTTAGGGGATTCCCCCTTTTGTTCTTAGCATTCCACTTTTCAAACAAGTGGCTCCATTAGCGAAGAGACGATTTTTTTCTCTAATAACATGAAAGAAATTGATGGAATCAAACCTATGTAATTCCTTGTGCTTTTAAACCATAGATTTCTTATTCTCCTTGGATTTAGCGTGGATTTAGCATTCTCATATAGAGAGAGAATACTTCAACTTGATTATTGGTCGCCTCTCCTAAACCCAATTTAAAGCTAGCTTCATGATTTCCTTTCGGATCGAGGATGATCCCCCACATGCCACCCATTTTAGTTGATCTAATGTTATCATGTGGTCCATTTATGGTTAGCTCAATTAAACTAAAAAAATGAAGAGATTAACTACTAAAGAGTAAGATTTCCCCAGACCCTCACTATGCACCCCTTGATCATGACAATGGAATTGACAATGGAATTAGTACCTGTACATTTATTCCCATGGCACAAATACTCATAGTAGGTGATGCAGGAGCATCTGATTAAGGCAAACAACCTGACTATGTTGTCACATGTTGTGGTCTAAAGATTAGATATGTTGTGATGATGACAATGCCAAACATGCTTAAGAGTTTGGAGATAGTTTGTGTTTTGTAACAGAATCGTATAACTATTGATCTTTGAGTTAAAATAGGAATAAGTGTCTGTTTAAGTTCTCTCTGCGTGGAGATTAAGCCACCTAGCTAGGTTGTTAAAAATTGATAGGAGTCAGTTAACCAGATTTAGTAAATTCTTAAATGTCGGCATTCTAGTAGATAGATTTGGGGGATTTCTGTTAGATTTTTATTGGGAGAATGGGAGAGAAAATTCGGCGAGGGGAGACTCTGGGGGAACTTTTCTTGGATGATAAAAAAAAAAGGGGGACTGTAACAGAGGAAAAAAGGGGAGTTTTATTGCTATTGCAGAGTCTGGATAGTTGAATAAAAGAAAACAGAGTATTCAAGAATTTGTGAATGACCAGGCTTTCTTGTGTGAATGAATCTTTGACTTTGCGTCTATTTAGGCTCTGTGACTGATCGAAATTCTTGGATGCAGTGAATCGTAGGTCATTTTGTTTGTTGGATTTACATTTTGTGTTTAACTGTCTATCATTCAATACCCAGCTAAATCACCGAGACCAAGAGCTGAGATTTTTGAAGATTGAAATGCAGAAGCGTGACTTCTGGTGAAAACAAAGGTTAAAAATTTATTGCAAAATTGCAATCAAAGTTGTGTAGATGAATAATGTTCCACGCAGTGCAGTGCGGTGGACGCGTTTGGGATTTGGTGGTTTTGAGCGTGACAACCTGCGATAGGGTAACACGCTCGTCCTTTCATGCTTCAGAACCGGTTTATGCCAAGGCCATAGACTCGAGGTCGTATGTTTGGGAACGCTTCTGGCGTAGTGTGGTGGCAGAGAGAGAAGAGACGACTTTGGCCAAAGTCTTTAGATTTAGTTTAAGATTATTGTGGAGGTTTACTATCTATCTTGCCCGCACTAGGTATGCATGTTAACTCTATTTGTAGATAGTGGGTATGCCACGGAGTAAACTTTCTATCCCACGATTTGCACCAATCGGATGACCAGCAACGCGTGATGTGAAAGCTCACGCGAGCCAAGTCGTCCGATCAGTGCAAATAGTCGGGTAGAAAGGTTACTCCGTATGCCACCAGTTGATAGTGATGAGCTCACCAACTACCGTACTTCGATATCCATGTGTATTCTTAAAGAAAATGCACATCACTCTTGGGATTGAGTAGAAAATTTAAGTAGCACAACTCATCCTTCTTGGAATTGAGTGAGTGGTAAGAAACAACTCTACTCATCCTTCGGACTGAGTGGGTAAACACCACTACTTGTCCTTGTCCCTGAGATCAAGTGAGTGAGTAGAATCATGGATACTCATTCTTAACCACTGATTGGATATGTAGAGGTGCCTCAACTCATCCCATGGACTAAAACCATGTCTTCTATACATGTCCCACGCCCATATGTTGATAAGTTGGAAAGTATTCACTCTCTCCTTGCACATACATGAATTACACATAAATAAACATATCGATGAAAAATGTGTAATATGATTTTATCATAGTTCATAATTTCACAAATTAGCCATAGTAGTTATTTTTATCATACTCCATTCATCGAGTTTTCCAAAACAATATATGTATGCACCAATGATTGATATCCTAGATCATTAAATGCACTTTACACTTCCACTTAGGATTTTAGAAAGGCCCACCAACTTGCTCACACTTGCTCATAAACATCATTTATCATCATGTAATCAAATGACACCATCCAAATTCTAGAGGCACCCTTCATTACTTTATCACAAAACAATCATATGAATAACCTAATAAATATGTTACTCAACTCCATCAAGTAAGAATACTGATTATTTTTAATCAACAAAGAACATTCCACATGCCATATGCAAAGATAAACAATTAGTGTCATGACCATAAAACTCATCAATTGAACCATAGTTAACCTCCCAGCCCTCACAAGAAAGGGTTATGTAAGAAGGATAATTGCATGTTGTACTAGTGAAATAAATCCGCATTGTGATATAGACAACCTCCATTATTATATATGATGGTGTTATTTCCAACGGGTCCACTAGACATGAAGGGTTTATTAATGTAGACATGAAGGGTTTATTAATGTATACAATGTATGAAATGAATGTACAATTCAAGTAAAACCATATATATTATAAATAATATTTAGTGTTGACTAAAATTAAAATACAAACAAAATAATATTAAACTACTAATAAGTAGTTCATTATTCTTTTACATTTAGGGGAATCGACAAGGTCGAGAGGTTTTAAGGTATAACCATGCCTTATCACAATGACCCAAGCCTCATTAAATATTTAAATTTGAGTGAGAAGTGCCTAAAAATTACCCCTCACTATTTAAACTAATGCCCCTCAACTAATAAGTAATCCTTTATTATTATTGTACTATGGGGATTGGCAAGTGGAGTCTGGATTGGTAGTCGCGTGACATGGGGTCCAAGGATCCAATCTCTCTATGACTATACTCCTACGTGCACCCACATGACCCGAGCACATGGGCACGAGTAAGACAAGGTGATTTGAACTCGAGACCTCCATTTACAACATGTCTTTCATATCAACTGAATTGCCAATTAAACTACACCCCTACAGAGAATAAGTAATTCATTATTAATGTACATATATTAAAGATTTATAAGACTAATTATTCATTGTAAACCTAAGCCTTTTATGTGGCTCATGCCTTTTAAAGATTGATTGTTCTAGGTAGACGTTCTTCCTTTAAGTGGTATATTAATCATGAATCTAATATGCTATGATAGTGGTGAAGAAAGTATGCAATAACTTGGTTGAACTTCATTCATGGTAATGGATATATGAATCACTAGTGTATTTGATGGTTGAAATTCATTCAGGTAATGGATGTACGAATCACTAGTAGTCACATTTGATATATGTAGTATGAGCGGGAAGCAAGGTCCTTCTTAAAGTTAAAGTAGTTAAAAGTGTGAGGTGTGTAAAGGGGTATTACAATATATTACATGATTGTTTTTTAGTTTCATTTATGGCTAAATGAGATATTGGGTATTGTGTGGAGTATGATTTAAAATTATTATTAACAACTTAACACTTGAAAACATTTTATAATAATGAAAGTTTACCTTTTTATATAACGTATTTAAATAATTAAATTGTTTCATACATTAATATAATTATATAATTTATAAAAAAATTATTTAAAAGCTTAAAAAAATCTATAAACATATTCAAAAGACACCAATTTCACTGATCATTATCAATATGCCCCGTAAATATTTATTTATTAAAATTTTAATATCACCATTTGAATTGACATTGTTTTCTTTATTCATTTTCGTGTTTTTTTTTTAAAGAAGTAGGAAAAAACTAATTGCATTTTATCTTATTAGGTGTGTGACTTTTAAAGAATTGCTTGATAGGGTCATTGATATTGTGGTTTTCTTAAGGTTAATGTTTTATGAGTTTATAATATTTTAGTAAGTTAAAAATATGAATAAGTTTAAATATTTGATGATTTTGTTTGTTTTAAAAAGTTTTTTTATTAAAATTAAAGTCAAACTTTAAAACATTTAAATTATATATAAAATATAAAATTTATATTTTTAAATTTTAAATTTTACAAAAAAATTTAAAAATTAAAACTAATAGAGATCCATATCAAATCTATATTCCACCCAAAAATATTTAAAATATAAGTTACATTTCAAAAAAAATTATTAATCTTAAACTTACCACTATTCATACCTTAAATTGTAAATCGATTTAATTTAAATATATTTACAGTAAACATAAATGAGCTATGAAATTTAATAAAGGTGTCAAAGACTCTAAAATAAAATTTGACTAGATTTTTCAAAAAATCTAAAAAACTTTAGCTTTAAAAGTATAGTTATATGGTTTTTTAGCTTCAAAATTGGGGCTACATGACCCTATCTTTGGTAGCCCATGAATGACTCCAAAGAGACAATGGGTTTGTCTTTAAGTCCTCAACTATAACTTAACACTGCTTCTAATTGACCAAGAGTTGTCTTATAGGTAAACACAAATAAATAAATAAACTTAAAACCCAAAAGCCTTAACATGAATGGAAATCTACTCTGTTACCAAGTAATTATTTTATATAAATATTTTAAGACAATATAAATATGTACCAAGTAATTATTTTTACACTGAGGGTGTTATTTAAGGGGTTGTTCCTCCGCAGGTTTTGTTATCTGTCGATGACCTATGAAGAGCCTCCCAATGTTGTTAAAAAGTTGCTTTCTAGTTGTTTGGGTGCGAATTTCTCTCGACGTCACTGTGGAAATTAGGCTAACCAGATCCACAAAATAAACACTGATAATGGTTGGTTATTTTGGAATGTATTCACCTCTAGACTCCACCTGCATAGCCTTACTACAATTTGAGCGAAGAGGATTCTTGATCTTGCTGGTGATTTAGCGGTGTGAAGAGGAATTTTAAAGGCTTGCGTTGTTCCTCTAAGTTAAAACTCACGATGTGAAATCCTCGTTAAGCCAATGGCCGACGATATTGATACTAACTTTGCAGGGAATGTTTTCTGCTACCTTTGGAACAAAGTTAAGGACAAAAAGAAAATGATCATTTGTTTGCCTCGGGCTTTCACCCATATGGAAGAAGTAGTTGGAGCTTTGGACAATGATATACGTGATATAAATGCAGAGCTCAATCAAAAGAAATGGCCTGCTAAAAGAAGGGTGCAGACTTTCTAGATAAGGCGGGCAGTTTAAAAGAATGTCATGAGAGGATTGTCACCGAATATGAGACTTATCAGCAACACAAAAGTTGTCTCGGTTGTTGTCCTAATTGCGTCCGCTGCTTTAGAATCCCCATCAAACCATTAAGTGTATGGCTCTACAAGGGCATAGTTCTCTTATGAAGGCATATGTTCAACACGTTGCCGATGGAAGCCTGGGAAGTGGCTAACCACAACAACACACTTTATGACAGAGAAGGGTATCAATGCCTTCATTGACTATTGGGAGGGAAATTGTTCGAGGTGATAGTGACTGACAAAATAGCAATCAGTTGCACCATCTACACTCTGTTCATCCCGCCAACCCACCAGCAGCAACAAATGGCTTAATCGATGCCCTTCCCTGTGGACTTGATGAAGCAATAGCGAGTAAGAAGCACATATTGAACAGTTTCTATTGCAGGAAGCTGAAGGCATTGATTGTCAACAGCCTATGAGGAGCCGTCCCTTGTCCATTGTTGCCATCATCATAAATCCTGATGACGCATCAATGAACTATATGATCCACAACAGGATGACGCACACAAAATTGGATTGGATTACTACACAGAAATTTGGATTGGATTTACAATATACAAAAATTTGAATGGACAATATCTTAGGAGAAAACCCTGAAAATTTGTTTTTAAGTATATTTTAAACAAGTTATAAATCACCGGGTTTATTGGATCTTTGCAAAGATGGGTGGCATGAAGAGAGACTTCTTCAAAATGATCCTAGCCAACATATGTTAGGAACAAAATCACCATTACCCTTTTTTCCACAGTCATCTTTGAGATGGCGCAGACATTACTCATCGCTCTCCTACAACGCAAGAGTATGGGAAATAATATTGAACAACAATCGAAAGAACCACACGAATCTATGCTTCTTCATTTTGTTGCATTTACACTTGGGATTCACATTATCAATAATGAATTTAGACGAAAAGGTGGGATTACATGGGATTTCCTGCCTTCCATTGCAGTTGTTGTTGCTTGTATGATCTGTTGTTATTGGAGGAGGAATCATCAATCCTCTGTCCAACTGATTGAAAAGGGAAACAGACTCATACAGAGGACTCCCGCAATCCCATATAGAGACAGTAATTCCTTCATTCTTTGTGATATAGGCACCCAAATCAGTACTTGGAGACGATTTGCAAGAGGTCCTTGGATCCAATATGGGAAGCTTTCCTTGTGGCCGGTGTATCCTTTTTGTCTATCGTATATTGCTTTTCCTCTCCAATTTAGTATCTTCCCATCGCTCATTGGAAGTATTGGTCGATTGTCCCGTCACAGGGAAATTGTCGTTTATAACGTAGAGGAAGGTTTCCTGCCTTAACCTGCAATCCAATGGAAATGTCTTATATATATAGTATTTGTATATGGGATTATTATTTAACTTACAGATTTTTCAACCACCATCACATGTAACACATCTTATCCAAAGTGTGTGTACAATGTACCTCCATTCTCTTTGTGTAAAGATGCAAGGATATTAGAAATTTACTTATTTTTTCTTGGGTAAATTAAAAAATTGTATTATTAATCAAATTTACATTCACATCGTAGGTAAGATTAGAGGTTTAGCCATCTTACATTCACATATTTAAAGTGATGTTTAGAAGTTGAATTTTTTTGGCCACTTGTTTTCAGACTTAGTATGGATAATTTAAAACCGAATAAACTTCAGATTCAAAGATTCACATGATTGCCAAGTTTGAGACATTTCCAAGAGCACCAGGGATCTCTCATATAAACAAATTGGCATAAAAAAGTTGGTACACTCATCCACGTCTAATTAGATGGAAATAGTTCCATATGAATTTCACACAGTTAGATGCACATGGAGTGAATTCATTGACATTAAAACATAGTTTCAAGTGTGTCTGAGGTTCAACGTGATTTTCTTTCGCCGAGACACGTGGGGAGGAATCATGGATTTTGATTGAACATGAATGCAAAGCTGATTTTATCCTCTCATTGATAGTCCTCCTTCAGTCGGTCAACTGATTTTATCCTCTCATTGATAGACTGATCCAAATGATTAGAATTAAATTGCACTTAGCCATAGATCTCACTATGACTTCCCACAAAAGTATGATTCCTTTATAAATCTTCCTTTCTAATTATGATAAAATATAAATAATACAGATTGTAATAGAGTAAATTTTGTACAATTTTACAGCTGAAAAAAGAGGTAGAAGGATACTCGAAATGAAAAAGCCATAAAAATTTAAATATAATAATAGAAAACGTTTTAAGAAATATAAATATATAAATCCTGTGTTCAAAGTTGAAAAAATATCTGTAAGAGATCATAGTAGCCTATCAAAAACTGACACATACTACTTGCAAGGATGAAATTTCGGTGAAACCCAATGGGACTAGGCCACTCATATTTTCCTATATGGGGTTATTTACATGAAATCCGGTGAACATATAATTGTTGGATAGCAAAAATCCATTATTGAAATTCAACTTCAACTATTTGTATTTATTTTAGCTTAAGATTGTAATTTCAAATGACTTTAAACATTTTTATACGATTAGTGATATGGCATTACAGTTTAAGCTGAGAGACAATTCTGTTTTCATTGTTCAAATAGATAAAGAAATTTCAATGAATACTTTTATCAATTCAAACTAGATTTCAAATATATTTAATTCTTGAGACTAAGTTTTGGGTATTCAATCTATTTTGATTTAGATATATTTATAATATTAAAGTATTTATTTATTTATGTATTTTATTAAAATATTTTTATATATTAGAAATACATTAGTTAACAATCACATTTATTATTAGACATATATATTTATATATAAAAACAATTCCAAAATGCTAAGACTATCAAACATATCTAACATATTTTAAGTTTTTTAAATGTAAAAGAAATTCCAAAACACACGACTATTAAATATATCTAACTTATTTTATTACATCGAATGTGTTATTTAAGGGGTTGTTCCTATGTACGTTTAGTCGTCTGTCGACGACCTATGGGGAACCTCCCCGTGTCTTTTATTTTAAAATGTTCACAAATCAAAACAACTAAAAACATGAAACCTCTACAGTGCAAATTTTTGCGTTGGCCGCTACTTAGTTTGTTCATTAAAATTTTAACTAAAGATGTCTGGTTTCGCTGACGCCGACACAAGTTCGACGAAAACACTACAATTCATGGCTCAATTCAATCAAGTATTCCACATCTAACTAGCTAGATATTCCAACTTCTAAAATTAATCTTTCATTGCCTTAAAAAAACAATTGTTTCATAGATTCATTGCTTAAAAAATCAAAATTTATGCGAAGCTGGAGAAATTCCTCGCGGATTCTTTCTCCACAAGTCTCGTTGAGCCCAAATTCTTAAATTCAAATTATTTCCATAATCTTAAATAGTTGATTAAATTTAATCACAAAGAATTGTATTTGTGCTCTTATTATGTTAATTTAATCACATTGTGCACTTTTAATCAATTTATCAAAGAAAAAATAAATAATCATGTAGAGTTGTAATGGTGTTTTTATAATTATGATTAAGCCTAATCTCATCAACAACATTTTTGCATATCCAATATTGTTGGCACTAAAAAAACAACTCAAACCTATTAAGTTAACAACTTGTATAAAAAATTTAAACCCAATGGAAATATAATTGGACATGCATGAAATGTATTATGCACTAAAAATGATTAAATAATAAGAACATCATTTTAATTTGCTTAATATTTCTAGGGTATTTTGTAGCATTTAAACCATAGATCGTGTTTAATCAACCCTCCGTATTTGTATCAACCATTTTTAATGCATAAGCATTGAGTGAAGATAAATGTTGTGGGACATAATATTACAACTTAAAGAAACATAAAATTATTCATTGTATGGAATAAAATTTTCAAGAATGCTTTGCAAAATCACCTAACCACTTCAATATTATAACAAATAAAATGATTTCATATGTCAATTTGATATTTACTAAACTCTGACCTCAAAATAAGGGTAATAAAAAAAAATTCACATAAAAAGAATAGGAATACAAAATAAGACCCTTGGTACAAATATTTATATAAAGATACCAAAATATTGGAGTGCCACTTAATTTTTGAAGATAACATTACATTGGTTTATGTTTGTTGCATGGGTTCCTATTTATTGCTTATTAGTATTTGCATTATAATTTCTATAGATTCACTATACTTGCTTTTAACACACAAACTTACATTATCTACATACACATAACTTTTGTTCATTTTATAATTTGAGCTGGCAGGTGGGTAGGGGCATACAAGTACAGTTGGGAATCGATTTGATCTATGGAATTAGGGATAAATCCATAATTTCCCAGGATCTATGGGTTGAATTGCACCGTAGAAATCTTTTGTTTTGAAGTATGTTCAACAGACCCGTGATATTAATTATTGGGCAGATTCTATGGTGTTGGGGCTGACGGGTAGGCATGTTGCTGAATGGGATCAATTTGTATCATCCCTTAATAAAGGGAATATTACTCTTTCTGCATTTTCTGATAAGTTGGCATGGGATTTTAAACCAAGATAAGGACAAGTGACCCTAAAGCTTGCTTACCGATCTATTATCTCAATGCATTGTTTAGATGAGCTTGAATGCCGAACGCATTAGCTATGCAAAGGATCAATCCCTTTAAAAGTCAAACTTTTCACTTGGTTGTGTTTGAAAAAGAAGATCTTGACCTAGGAATTCTTGCAGGGTAGAGGCTTCAAGGGTCCGGGAAGATGTCCACTGTGCTTCTCAAATAACGATTCGGTTACACATTTGTTTCGAGATTGTAACTTTTTACAAAGTTGTAGTTTTTGCTAATGAATTTCCTAAAGATCGAGCATAGATGGGATAGGTGGTAGATAATTTACAGGCGTGTCTGTGGCAGATTTCTAAATTAGAATAAGTTAGAAAGATCTTATTTATGTATAAAATTTATAAAGAAATTTGAAGTTTTTCTTTTTACAAAGTTTAATGGCAAAATGTAGATTATCATAATTGTTCTATAAAGGAAAAGCTGTATATGTACAGATATAATATCATAAACATTTTCTGAGTTTATTAGAAAAGATACCGACTTTCTTTAAGCTTCATCTTATTCATATTCATAGATTATTATAATCATTGTTAAGTAAACAATGAACCAGGTTTTATTTAGTTTTACTTTTCGAAACCCTCAACAGATAACTCTTATCACTTATTGTAGCCGAAAGGCTAACTTATGTAATATAATATCATAATTCATGAAATTACTAGTTCTCTACCCAACAATGAGTTTTAGGAACATATAGTTATAGTTACTACAAATATGTTCTAGTACGGTCTAAAAGGCTATTATATTTTAAAGTAAACCACCTTTGCAGCCGAAAGGCTTCAACATCTATAGAATTTAAACTAGGGTTTAAAGACTCATTCAAAACTTACACAGAAGTTGATTAAAAACTCCACAGGATCGTATTATCGAATACTATATATATATATATATACAATATTACAGTAGTAAAATAAATATTACTTAAAATTACTATCTAAACATTATTTCGGGGTTTTAATTAAAAAAACTTAAGACTAATTTCTTTTAAAGAAATACAATAATTAAAACTATACTAAGTAAACAATTGACAAAGATGGGCGTAGTTAGTGTTTTTCAATTTTAAACAATAACCAGGATATATTCTTTTCCGAAACACCTATTACAATATTAGTATAGTAGTATATAAATATGCTAAAAACTATAATAAATGAACCAGTTCTGAAATGAACAAGTCGAGGGTTCAAACCTTGTATATAACATGTTTATAACCTTTCGCAACCGGAAGGCCCCTTGTATCTTCAACAAGGGTTAATTAAAACTAAAAACACAGTAAACAAAATCTAATCTAAGCCCATGACTACAATGCAGGTTTATAAACGAATGATAGCTCATTTCCAAATCTAAGAGATAGAAGGATCAAAACCCATCAAGATAGTCTTTTTTCTTCACAGACAGTTTAGAAACAAAAGCAACGAGAAAACCGTAACCATTATTACAACACTATCAACGTTTTACAGTCAACACAGTAGCCTTACGGCTTAAGATATTTATCCAATAATTCTCTTTGAAAGAACAACACCCTATTTAACTAACTCAACGATGCAGTGGCCTCACGGCCTTAAAATTACAAAATACAGTAAAAACCCTCAAGGGATTTATATGCGTAAATCAAAATTTACAAGTTCAGAGTGATAGTCGAAGGATTGTACTTAAGCACTCATAAAATTACAATATAACAACTCTATAATATCCCGAATTATAATCCATAGAAAAACTAAACAAATGCATTACATTACAGTTCCCTTCGGACTGCACGGTCTGAGGGAGACTTCTTTTAAAACCCAACTGTAAAATGCCATAAGGCAGAACCACAAGAGGGTTTACCACTTCAATTGAAGGAACATGTAAGTACCAATTACTCCAACCCAAGATAGCATTGGCCCAACCACAAAGCCACAAGGAGAAAGGGATGCAAGGTAACATATATAAAAATGTCCAGCATTATGGGCATACCTGTATTTTGTCGTCGTAGCTTCGAATTGAGGGACAGTCATAAGAGAACAAACAAAAGAGTTTGTTTTCACTGAGGACGCCTTCGTTTACCAAGATCATTTTGTGAAACCGAGACCATGGAATCATAGTTTCCATTAAAGACGGCCATTCTATTTATAGTTGCACATCCATGGTGACTAAGAATCCCTTGGGTAAAAGTATGAACCTATTTACCAACTGATAAACCTCACCTGAGCACAAAGAACTATTTTGGAAGTGTAGAATGGTTGCATAACTCGATGCTGCGACTAAAGCCAAAATATCACATATGAAAAGAGTTGAATCCAGCCGGGAGGCACTCTGTAGAGTTTGCAAATGCCTCCATGTCATAAGGTAAAGTGAGATATTAATGGTCAACCAAGTACTACATAGTAATGATAACATCAATAACCAAGTAACCGATGGAGGAGACGATGAATGTCGACAACCATTGTTTTGTTTGCATGATGTTACGTAGAGGAAATGACACGTGTAGGTAGATAGTCATTAAGCGTTAGCTCTAAGAGATAAGTAAAACCCACCCTTGGGTCCTCCATATGTCCAATTACGCCTTGATCACGTTGCTAAGGTTTCACCATACAAGTTCGTTCATAGACCGGTTAGTATCATACTATCGTGTTTAAATATAAACTCTAATTTTAAAACCCAATCCCAATAATAGACCATGCATTAATGAAATAAATGAAAACCATTATATATTTTTTAATTAAAATTAGGATAGTAATTTATCTACACTAAAATAAATTAATTAATTAATTTTTTTTTTTTATGTTTAGGTTCGTTACAATCTCATTTGGTCATAACTAAAACTACAAAAAACAATCATGTAATATATTGTAATACCCCTTAAATAACAAGTGAGGCTGCATGGCAGCAAGTCCCTGCCTTTCTAGAGGTAGAAGTACAAGTTCCAACCACAGATACTGTAGTAGAAATTCAAGTTCTTTAAGCAAGTACCGAGAGAACAAGTTCCAACCACAGATACTGTAGTAGAAATTCAAGTTTTTTGAGCAAGTACCGAGAGAACAATTTCCAACCACAGATACTATAGTAGAAATTCAAGTTCTTTAAGCAAGTACGGAGAGCACTAGTCTGTGTAGCCTTCTTGCATGTTATACTTGTTCCTTTGCACTTGGGTTAAACTAGTTTAAACGTGCGATGATACATGAGAAGACCAATTGATACTATTTCTATCTGACCAATTCTATCTAACCCATTGGCTAGTTATAGAATCCTACAAAATCTACCCACACAGTAGTATGATTCTTAAATATTGCTTTGTTGCTAATAAAACATTAATAAGTTAACTAAAGAATTCATTAATATAGAAGATAACTTGGATCGTAGGCTTAAAATACATATTATTAAAGTGCATATACATGGTTTTAGACTGCTTCAGTCCACTAGGTTTATTTTAGTTATAATAATGCATAATGAGTGGTGATTCATTAGAGATCTAACCTATTTTTAAGGGGATTGTCGTCCTCATATGAATGAAGCTTAGCTCACGGTGTTGTCTCATTTTTCATCAGCCAACATGTGTATTAGATAATATAAACTTGCATAGCATGCATTGAAGTAACAAATCAATCTTAAACCAAAGAGAGCTACGTGCTAATGTAACAATTTAGCCTCCATTGGCACTTTGACTAAGCAGCACTGCCACTTTTCAGCCATGCACAAAAGCTAGAGAAAGCAGTTTTCAAGCCTTTTTAGTAACCATTGACACGTTGTTTGGGTTAAGAAACAATAGACAAAGAGAAATAAATGAATGAATAGATTCCTCTCCTCGAAAGACAATGCTCTCTGTGGAGAGAACACCATTGCTAATTAGTTTTTAGCGACATTTTTTATCAGGTCGGTTTGTGGGATGAGGCAGAAGCCCATGAAGACTGAGATCATATGATCCTTTTTTTAATCCATAATTGGAGAAGAATTACATAAACATGGTGTTTGCGGTATAGTGTTTTTTTCTGCTTTGGCCATGTCTCTCAATCTGCTTGAACTCCAAAAGTAACTGCACCTAGATTTGCCAATAGATTAAACATTAGTTTGATCCATGCAAGTGGCTGGGAGAATGATGAGGAAAGGTTGAAATGATAGACCAGGAAAAGATGACATGAGGTATGTTAGAGGTTGATTTCCCCCTTAATAACTGAATTCCTTTTTATTTCTTAACTTAAAATTTTCTTCCAGGTGAGCTTGTGCTAACCTTTTCAACCATTCTGGCCCTTTTGAATTTAAAGTTTGTTTTCATTCCTTGATGTTTCAGATACCTGCAAATTTCTTGCTCCCCATTTCAATTCAAATTTTGATTTTATAGGATTGTTACCTTGTTATGTAGGATTGTTGGGATCTTAATTATTATTTGCGGGGTTCTGGTTGCCCATGGAATTAGCAGCCTAATTTTGTTGACTTCTCCTAGCATTTTCATTTTTATTTTTTTTTCCTTGTACTTTCCATTATTCTTTTTCTCAATGTTTTCATGTTTGTGACTATACTTACAAGGATGCATGCATTCCTTTGAGAGATTGAAAAAGCTTAAATCAACAGGCATGCAGAACGATCGCCCAGAAAGAGAGAATAGAGGATGCAAAATCAAGAGGGAAACATCAAAAAGTGAAAGGCACCTGAACTATGGAGGCCGAGGTGTAACTGTCAACTATGGAGGTGCTCTACCCAACCAAATTCATACACACAAAAGATGCCTAGCCGAAAAAAAAGGTTGCAAGGGAGCATTAGCAGGTATTGAATTAATAGTTAGCAGGTATTCAATTAATAATCATTGGAAATATAGCTATTATCATGTATATGTTATCATGTATATCTTCAAGTAAATTATGAACATTTATAGTTTCATAAAATTTCTATAAAATAAACCTGTATATCAATGTAGGCATATATAAAAAATATGGCATGAACTATTGTTTGTATATCAGTGTAGGCATATATTAAAAATATGGCATGAACTATTGTTTGTTGTAGATATGACACCCTGGAAGAATTCCACAAGGTGGCATATCTACAACATGGTAAATCTATGTGGAAGAATTTGTGCCTCTATATTCTTATAAAATCATGGGTGTCTAAAGGTGTGCAACGACCACAAAACTGATGAGCCTTGGCCTTTCCATCATATAATTGTCTGCTTTATGTTTGCAATTGCAACGAGCGACCACATAATTGATGCAGCCTTGGCCTTTCCATCATATAATTTTCTGCTTTATGTTTTCAATTGAAACCAACATTATGGGCACTAATAATGAGTAGAAGCAGCTTGTGTGTGGAAAAGCTAAAAAAAAAACCTCGCAAGAAAGGAACCACGTCATAGGACCACATGCAGGTCAAAATCTGGATGTAACGCTCGCTGGGAGAGGCGTTCAGATCTTCAGCAGCATGGTCTCCACGCTCAATGCTCGGCTACAGCAGGGAAACCTTCCATTGGATTGTAGGATTACAGGGTCTATTACACGTCTATTAGTATTGCTTAATATGCAATAATAAAATCTTTGTCCACCGTATTCTTATAAGGTATCTTGGGAGGAGTCATCAGAGTGTCGAGATGTTGACTGCAAGGCAGCCTTCCATTGGATTTATCCCTAGATCCGTCTTCTTAATAGAATTGAAGAGAATCATGCCATTCCAGTTCGGTGGCACTTGTACTACATGCAACATAGATTGCATGAGGTGCCGCATGGAACATGGGAAATCACACTCAAACCCTTTTAGCATTATTTATATGTAAATATAACACCAAATGTCTAGAATGAATGCTAGCAAGTTTTCTAGCATTATTATAAAAACTCTATAAATTTATTAAATACATGAATTCATGTATCAATTAATATAAGTTTCAAGCTGAAAATCACTCGACCGCCTCGATATGAGGCCAAATAAAACCTCCAAGTTTTTGATAGGATGAAATGACGGTGTTAGGTTTTTTCATTGGATAAAAATGTGGTTTTAATATTTTGTACATCTAAAACTTTGTTTAAAAGAATGTTACATGTATTGATTTATGTGAACACGTATTGAAAATGGTGAAAACGGCGACAAGAAAATTACAATAGTCCCTATTAGCCCACGGCAGGGACTAATAATACACATCGTGCACTTTTAAGTGCTTTAACTTTAATAAATACCTTGCTTCCTATACAAACCTTCTACTCATACTACATATATTAAATACACTACTATGATTCATACATCCATTACCTTGAATGAATTTCAACCATCACATACACTAGTCATTCATATATCCATTAGCATGAAGGAATTTCAACCAAGTTATTGCATACTTTCTTCCACACTATCTTAACATATTAAATTCATGATTAATATATCAGTTAAGGAAGAACGTCTACCTAGAACCATCTTTAAAAGGCATGAGCCACACAAAAGGTTTAGGTTTACAATGAATAATTAGCCTTATAAACCTATAATATATGCACATTAATAATGAATTACTTATTTTCAGCGGGGTGTATCTCAACTAATAATTCGCTTGATATGAAAGACATGTTGTAAATGGAAGCCACGAATTCAAATTACCATGTCTTACTCGTGCTCCATGCGTTCAATCCATGTGGATGCATGTAGGGGTATAGTCTTAGCAGGATTGAATCCTTGGATCCTATGTCACATGAGTACCAACAAATAGCAAATCAACATGCTCCGGATTCTTTCTTGGAACTGTCGGGGCTTCCCATGGAACAAAGGCCCCAAGCTAAGTTGGATCTCAAATGAAGTTGATATTATTTTGTTAGTTGAAACTTGGGAGCACCAAGAATCTAAGGTCCCTAACATAGATGGATTTATACTTTGGTCAATCTGGAACAAACAATCCTATCATAGAGGCAATGGGGGTATAGCTTGTTTCATTAGGAAGAACATCTCCCCCCATGCTAGGATTTATAAAAAAGACCCTTACAACCAATATATTTGGATAGAGATTACTGACATTAATGATAAAAAAACCTACATAGCAATCTGTTATTTTTTGCCTATTAATTCTAACTTCTATAAGAAAAACAAATTAGATAAAAATTGTCCTTACCATGGTTTAGAGAATGATATTTCTAGCCTAAGGAATAAAGGTAATATCCTCTTAATGGGTGACTTTAATGCTCGTACTTCAAGAAAACAAGCTATTATTCTAATCAATTATTCCAAACCTAATCCTCTTTGGTTAGACAGAGACCTTACTCTAGCTAGCAGGTACAATAGAAGCTCTAAAGGTCTAGGGGAAAATTTGTTTGGGCCTGAGCTAGTCAAGCTTTGTAGTGCCGAAGATCTCATAATTTGCAACAGTCTAAAGAAGTGGTCCAATTTGAGATAGATGACCTATATCCAAGGGCTTTGTAGCAACATGGTAGACTATGTTATTTATGATATCCCTTTATACAATGAAATAATAAATTTTGACATCTTAAAGGACCACGAGCTCGACTCAGATCATAGACCCTTAATTGCAACTCTCAATATTGTCATGCATAGAGATCCCATAGAAGATAATCCTTATAAACAAAATTAGAAATAAAAATGATATTTTTTTAAATGATTTAAAAATTATTTTGGTTCCTTTATCAAGTATAGACAACATAGAATACCTCTATCATAATTTTACTACAACCCTCTCACATTCTATTAACAAGTTCTGAATTGAAGTCCCAAGTAATAAAAGAAATAGAAAAACCAACCCTTGGTATGATAAAGATTGTAAAAGTGCGAGAAGAGAAATTAAGGAAGATCTTGACGAGTCTCTTAAAATTGACAAGATAAAAATATACAAATCCCTAACTAAAAGGAAAAAAATACAATATATTCATAAAAGACAAGAAAATCTCTTACACCTCTCTAAGGTGCCGGCTCCTAAGAAATTCTGGAGGTGGATTCTAACTAGAAAAACTAAAGATAATAATAGAATTGCTTTACACGACTGGAATTCCTATCTTAAAAAGATTTATGAATCCCTGAATGTCATAGACAACTTTGAAACCCTGCTCACAATGGCAGAAGTTTTCTCATTAGAAGACAAATATTTTGGGGTTAAGCATCTGGAAAATTGGAAAGCTAAGGACATTGAAGGTTACCAAGCATAAATCTTTAAAATTGGAGGCCTTGTACTCATCCCTCACATCCACAAGCTATTCAATCAAATAGTCAAGCAAGGGTTCCCTAAACCTTGGACTCAGAGCCTCATTATCCCTATTTTTAAAAGTGGGGATACAAATAACCCCTCTAAGTTATCAGGAAATTATGATTAGCCCTCTCTTAGCCAAGTTATATGGTATTATTTTGGAAAAGAAGATCAACATATGGATTGAAAGTGAAGGTAAGCAGGCTAAAGGCCAAGCATGTTTTAGAAGGCAACACTCAACAACGGACCACCTCATTACGCTTAGGATCATTGAGGAGGAGTGTCGTAATGATAAATCCAATCTCTTTTGTTGCTTTGTGAACTTTAGAAAGGCTTTCGATATGGTACCTAGAAATAACCTATGGAATATATTAAAAGAGCTAAAGGTTCCTCTTGAGTTGAGAGCTGCTGCAATAAGGTTATACGAGAATGTAAGAGCCAAGTTTAAGATAAATGAGGGGTTGTCGAGAGATATTAAGTGTAATATCGGAGTTAAACAAGGTTTCCCCCTCTCCCTACCCTATTTGGCATTTACATCGATAAGCTAGAATGTTGTTTAGAAGAAGCAAGTTGTGTTGACACGTTCTTAGCTGGAATATTAGTCCTCATCCTTCTCCTCTATGCTAACGATATTATTCTTCTAGCAAGGTGTCCATATTATCTTGATAAGCAATTACAAATTCTTAAGGAATTCTCCTCTACCATGGGTATGACTGTCAACACTGAAAAAACAAAAGCTATGATTATCAAATCCAAGAAGGACACTTACGCTAATTTTGTGTATGAGAATAACAACTTGGAGGAAGTGTCTCCTTACAAATACCTCGGAATTTATATTCATCACAAGCTCAAATGGAACTATAGCATTGAGAAAAGGATTAATGCAGGGTGGAAAGCTTACTTTGGTCTTGAAAATAATTGTAAAGAAGCAAACCTTGTGATGTGGGATAAAAATAAGTTCCTCTTTGAAACTTTAGTCACTCCTGTTATCTTGTATGGATGTGAGGTTTGGGGTTGCAACATCTCTAGAGAATCTTGGAGAAAGATTGAGTAAATCCATAAGCATTTTATAACGTATAACCTCAAAATTAAAATCAATACACCATATCCTATTCTCCTTATAGAAGTGGGTCTTTCCCCTATCGAGAGCCTAGCTATGACTAGGCTCCTGTTGTACAAGCACAAAATCAATAACATGGGATACCATAGACTTCCTAAGCTAGATTTTAATTCCATCCAAAACCACCTAAGGCTCAAGCGAGGTTGGTGTAAAGATACCAGGGCCTGGTTAAACCACTGGGAGATCGACGAAAATATTGCATTGCAAAATATTAATAACATTAAAAGTATTGTTACTTCTAAGTTTAAAGAGAAACTGTTATGTGAGAAATGTTTAGAGGATAAAAGAAAAATAATATATTATAAGGAGGTCATCAACCCTACTCTAGAAGATCAAAAGTATCTCTCTATTTTAACTAGTTCAAAGAAAAAAACTAATATATCCAAGATAAGAACGAACTCTCATGAGCTCCACAGTGAAACGGGTCGTTGGATAGTTCCTAAAACACCATGGGTGGAAATGATCTGCCATCTCTGTGAGAATAGAAGCATTGAAGATGAAAATCACTTCCTCTTATATTTCCCTGAGTACACCCACATTAGATCTCAGTTTCCTAATCTTGGTTGCAACACCAACCTTCCTAGGTTTTTAACTTGTCAAAATTATAGTGAGCTTGGTACGCTTCTCACCAAGCTCTTTGAGCATAGGAATACAATTTTAAAACAAACTAATTAATTGGTTTATTTAGGTCCGATAGACCAAAGTTTGGTCTAAGTGGACATTAACCATAATCATCATCACCAGCCCAGTCCCCAGTTTCCAATTCCCCTAGTACAACAACAACAACAACAACAATAATAATAATGAATTATTTATTCGTTGAGGGGCATTAGTTTAAATGGTGAGGGGTAATTTTTAGACACTTCTCACTCAAGTTCAAATCTTTACAAAGGCTTGGTTCATTGTGATAAGGATAGAATAATATATGCCTATTGAGATATAAGTACTCATGGTTATGCCTTAGGAAGTCTTGACCCTATCGATCCCCTAGATGTAAAATAATAATGAACTACTTATTAGTACTTTAATAATATTTTGTTTGTATTTTATTTTTAGTCAAGGATCAATATTGTTTATAAAATATGTGGTTGTGCATGAATTGTACTTTCACTTCATACATTGTATACATTAATAAACCATGGAACCTTTGGGAATAACACCATCATATACAATAATGGAGGTTGTCCATATCACAATGCGAATTTATTTCACTACTACAACACGTAATTCTCCTTCTTACATAACCCTTTCTTGTGTAGGACTAGGAGGTTAAATCTGGTTCAATTGATGATCTTTATGGTCATGACACTGATTTTTTATCTATGCATATGGCATGTGGAATGTTCTTTGTTAATTAAAAGTACTTTGTATTCTTGCTAGATGGAGTTGAGTAACATATTTATTAGGTTATTGATATGATTGTTTTGTGATAAAGTAATAAATGAATCTTTAGAAATTGGATGGTGTCATTTGATCACATGATGATAAATGATGTTGATGAGTAAGTGTGAGCAAGTTGGAGGGATTTTTTAAAATCCTAAGTGGAAGCATGATTAAACTAATAAAGTGCACTTGATGATCTAGGATATTAGTCATTGGTGCATACCATATATTGTCCTTGTCTATCTAGGAGAACTCGATGAATGGAACTCGATGAATGGAGTCTGATAAAAATTAATTCTATGGCTAATTTGTGAAATTATGAACTATGATCAAATCATGTTACACATTTGTCATCGATATGTTTGTTTATGTGCAATTCATGTATGTGAAGGGATAGGGTGAATGCTTTCCAACGTATCAACATATGGGTTTGGGACATGTCTAGAAGACATGGTTTTAGTTTCCATGGGATGATTTAAGGAACCTCTACATATCCACTCAGTGGTTAAGAATGAGTATCCATAATTCTACTCATTGTACTACCCCGATCTTGACCCAATGGTATTAAATTGTACATGATGTATATATTGTATTTGAATCATGGAAAGGAGCTCAAAGCCAAGGCCTTGCCATTGATTTGGTGTTGTTTGTATCGGTGATCAGGGTTGATACCGATGTTTATGGTGCTAATTCAAGCACAGGATATTTTCTGGAACACCATGTAAATATACAATTAATAAAAATACCACATCTATCTATGTATTGCAATGTGAAAGTGATGGGGGGATGATTCCACAAGGGATAGGGAGGGGAGTTAGTCAAATCCCTTGAGCCAATAGGGTGAGACCAGATGTCAATGGGGGAACCCATAACCATCAGCTACCTTTTTTTCCTCCATCCTCAATCATTCATTTCTTCCATAAGTTGGTTGAGGCAGTTAATGCCTTGGGCAGAGCAAGGCATGACAGTCAAATTGTGTGTCTGAGCAAACCTGCAAGTCTGCAGTCTGGGAATTTGCATTCTTGCTTCTGAAGTAAGTAAACCTTGGAATGCGTGTCCAATCCATCATTTTCATGGGTCACACTAAGCATAATGGTTATTCTTCCCGTCGGTGGTTCATTCAGTCATCATATTGTTCATTCACGATGATTTGGGAGTTACAAAGCATTTTTTGTTGTAGCAGAGTGTTTGCTACATGTTTCTTGAGAGTGGAGCCCTGTGTTGTTGTCTCCCCCTGTGGATGTTGTTATGTTTACCCTGGTTTGGTTGTGAACTGTATTCAAGACTTAGGAGTGGAAGAGACGAGGAATGGGCTTGATAAACCTAGTGCAGAGAGGAACCTCATGAAAAGATAAGAGTGTTTGGTGAATCTTCTATGCACACCCTGAAGAGAACTCGAAGGGATGGCATAGCTCGAGGGACTGTGTAGTAGAGAAGGGGATGCTTCCTTGTGTTGGGTGTGTAGGTATTGTGGATTCCAAGCCAGATAGATCTTGTAGAGGTGAACCTGGCTCTTAAATGAGCCACTAGCTTAGCTATTATACCTTTCCACTGCCTTAGCAACCTATGAAACCCAAAGGAGATTGGCTTGGTTGATAGCCTGTGAAACCCAATTGTATATTGGCTTGGCTGGGCAGCCTGATAAAACCAATTGGGTCTTAGCTTGGTTTTTCCTTGTTGTGCATTTGGCCATGTGTAATCCTTGGATGGACAGCCTATGAAACCCAACTGTGAATGATGGCTTAGCTATGTATCCTGTGAAACCCATATATTGGCTTGGTTGTGTGCAGTATGTGAAACCAAACTGTTTGTTTCTTGGCTGAGTAGCCTGTGAAACTCAACAGTGTTTTGGATTGTTTCCTACAATCTGGTAAACCCAATTGTGAGATGGCTTGGATGTGTATCCTGTGAAACCCATCTGTTGGCTTGAATGTGTGGTATGTTCTGGATATGTGTGAACCTGTCGTTCCCTAGTTCCTTGTGGAAGTCATGACCAAATCGAGGGTGGAAGTGGTGTTGAGAGATTAAAGAACATACTAACCTATGGTTGGGTGGAACATTGCGACGACATAGCTAGTTGAGGGACAACATTCATCTTCAAGATAAGTATTCTCTGTTGTGTTATTTATGCAATGTATTTGCTTATGAATATGCTGATCATGTTGAATGCTTGTTAATGAATGAAGTAGACTTTATTTTTGAATGAATGTTCCTACATTTGCATCTATATATGCTTGTATGTTTCAGTGCATTTTACTTAATGTTCATGGAGGCTAAAGACCTGGTTACAGAGTCAAAGCACATCTGACTTGAGCGTTTTTGCACCCTGGAATCCTCCTACGGAAGGCAGAAGGTGGGAGGTGGAACAGAGAAAAGAACAAGGTAGGATTGTTGGTTTTTTGCACCTAGGGATCCACCTACAGAAGGTGGAAGGCAAAAGTGGGAAGAGAGAATAAAAAGGTTAAGGAGAAAGTTTGGTTTTCCGTGACCCGGAGTCCACCTACGGAAGGTGGAAAGCGGACAACAGAAGGTGAATAAATGAAGATAATTAGTTTGTGCATTTTTCGATTTCACCAAAGAAGGGTTCTACTTTCAATTCTAGAAAATAACCAATTCTAGTCAATATTCTTGTATCCATTCATCTCGAGAGTGAAGGATATATACTTCAAACCTAAAGAGATATCACCCCACAAGAATTGAAAGAGATTGTGTAGCATACGAGTTAATTGATCCTCCAAGTTGAGAAAGTAGAGAGCATATTTATCTTCATTGACATTCATTCCAATGTATGTATATGATGTTGGCTCAAACCTCAACCAACAAAACCCAGTCGACAGGGGTCCCACTCTGTCGACACTCAACTCGTTGTGATCTCTCTGAGCATCGCCCCAGATAGGTTTTACCCTGTCTAGCAACACCCGTAGAGTGGATGAAGTCTCACCCGAGATGTTCAAGGGAGGGCTGACAGAACCAAGTTTCCGCAGCAAAGAAGAGGAATGTGGGAATCAAGAATTCATTTGTCTATCTATCATATCTAACCATTCATCTAATCATTCACGAAACCATTCATCATCACTGGTCGACAAATGGCATCATTTATTCATAGCAGAAGCATCACATAACAAAAATAACCATACTGTCGCACAACAGATCTACGAAAATAATATCATTCATAAGTAGTAAACATTGCATCATAGATCCATGTTGCACATACTCATCAGTGGATTGCAGAACCATAAAAAGAAAGAAAAAGATAATAGTAATTCAGATCAACCTCATCTCTTCATATTAATTTTGCGCAATAACTCACAGATCCAAACAGACAACAGTTTTAACTCTCAGTAATAAAGCAAATATTTAGATCGATGATCCTAACCAAGTGCTTCACTCACATCGATCGATAGATGCTTCAATTGATCTCTAGATATCCATCTCCCTCCTTACATTCATAATTATTCATCTATATATAGGTTTGTGCCTTTACATTCATGGTCCACTCCTAACTAATTCCTAAATGATTTTCTAACTAATGACCAATATCCACAAAATATGGTCCAAAAGTACAAAACGTGACACAAAATATTCAAAAAGTAGTCTATATTTCGCCTTGCACACTATCCTTGTTTTGTGCGATGTCTTCTGAGCTTGTGTAGCATCTGCAATGCTGCACAACTTACCCCAATCCATTTCCAATAGGTCCCCAACACAGTCTTTTGGCTCATCCTCGAGCCACGTTAGGTGGACCTGATATATGCAACAACCTTGGAGTGCCGAAACTGCTCATACACAGCGGTGTTTCGTTTACCTGGAACTTGTCTAACTGTGCAATTTGCTACAAATGCCTCCTCTGAGGTCATCTGCTACTTACCTCGGCACACCGTTGCAACCTCATGTCTCACGGAATTGTCTTACTCCTCCGACCACAAATACTTGTTGTTGAACTGCTTCAAGCTCATTGTCACTGTCTGGGTGGCTACCTACTGCATGGAAACTGCCCACAGCTACAAATTTTGATGCCTACGTGCCTCCTTGAAAGCCATTCCAGCTCCCATAACCTTGTCATTCCTTACATTCAAGATCATCTTGGGCTGCCTGAAGTCGATCCCGTTCCCTAGTCCTACAGACTTAGTCAAGTAGGGCACGAAATCTGGCCCCTTCTAGATTCCTCAGAGGTGTCTTAGTCTGCGCCCCAGATATACTGGGAGAAATATAACCAAGGATGACCTCTCCAAGCGCTTTCATCTTGGACAATCTAGCCTGCATAATTGCAACTTCTTCTACAATTTCAACTGGTGAAGCATTCTCACTCAAAGCCTCACTCGTATCAAGGGTTATCTGCATATCACCTTAAGTTTTGGCTACCTTACACAACGGAGCTTCCTTTAACCACCCTACTGATCACTTCTACAACTTCACATAATGCAACTTATCCCAATGGTGTTCTCTCGGTGACCGACCATCTGCTTATAACACCAACTTCAGTTGGGATAGAATAATTATCATATCGGTTCATCATTATGACTAAATCATGTGTTAATGATCCGACTACGTCGTTGATTCTTCTAACATACCGCTTGGATCCGCTATCATTAGACATGACGTCAATAAGTGTCGTTGTTCACCTACCTTGATGGTCATCATTGAGTGTTGATGTGACATTCGGTCACCGTCCTTCGGTGGGAGGAATGTGTTTTCCTAACGATGCTAGTACTGGTTCTTCCTCTTACTCAACCACTCCTTTTTACATAGTCACTCCTTTGGGTGCCTATACTTCTTTTCATGTGACCAATTTTTCCCACGCAACCACTGTCTCTCATGCGATCATGTTCTCTTCGCGTGTCCCCTTTCTCTAGGTGCAACCCCTTCATCTTGGCGTAGTGCCGCTAGAGGGGTGCAGTGCTGTCTAGGAAACCATATTAACTACTCTTTATTTAGTGCTGATTTTGACTATGCCGTGACCCTATAGCTAGCGCGACTGAGCTTCCTAACTACGATGCTGACACCCCTACTTACGCATCCACTTCCTCCTGGTGTGCCCATTCTCTAGCTATCCATTCATTGTTTTTTTCATTGCGCAGTGCCTTAAGCACTATGCGATTTTGACCCTATCTTGTAGGGCTTCAGGCGGTTACCATTCACTAGTTTTGGCAGCATCACTCCATCTAATTGATGTAATAGAACAATTCCCCCAGAAGTGATTGAATTAACAAGATATGGACCAAGACAATGCATCTATAGCTTACCTGGATGCTTTAGGAACTTGACGTCGTAGAGAAGCACTAAATCTCCCTATTGAAAAATATTTGTTTTTTATATGGCGATAATGCCAATCCTTTTGTCGATCCTTCTCGACACACTGATGGAACCTTGCAATAAAACAATCTTCTTTAAGTTGTTTCAACTGCACTATGTGCTCCTCTAGTGCAGCGTCATCATCCATGCTTGTCGCTACTGCAATGCGTAGACTGGGAACAATGTACTCCATAGGCATGATGGCTTCTTTCCCATATACCAATTTGAGCGGTGTTTGCCGTGTCAATCTTTTGCAGGTGGTGCGATATGCCCACAATACTATTGGAACTTTCAAATCACAGTCATCTCGGTTAGAGTTACATACCTTTGTAAGTGCATGCTCCAAGATTTTGTTGAATGCTTCTACAGTCTTGTTTGCCTACAGATGATATGGTGTACTTTTCTTATGTTGTATCTGCAACTCCTCCATTAGCGCTCTTACATTGCGATTGATAAACTGGTTGCCTTGGTCGCTCATCAATATCCTTGGGCATCCAAACCACGTCACAATGTTGTCAAACAGAAATTTGGTTGTTGTGGCAGCAGTGCAATCTACGACTGGTGCAACCTCTGCCCATCGCGTCAAGTAGTCGGTTGCTGTGATTATGTACCGTGCACCAGTTCTCTTCCCAGGTGGGTTGATTAGACCCACAAAATCCACAGCCCATTTATCAAAAGGTTGCAAAGTTACCTAGGGTACCAATGGAATTTCATCCCACCGTAATGGTTTTCCAGTGCATTAACAGACATCACATGTCTGTGCATAATCTGTCACATTATTGTGTACAGTGGGCCACCAAATCCCTGTGCGAAGAACCTTTATTTTCGTAGCGCGACCCCCATAGTGTCCCCCAGCGACTCCCGCATGTGCTTCTACTAATATTTCTCCTTGCTCGTAAGGTAGGACACATCACCGTAAAATTTCATTTGGTCCCAACTTATATAGGTGTTCGACAATCAACTGATAATCAGAAGGTTTAATGGTCCATGGAAATTTTTTCTGGTGCGACTCCTCTCACCAAAAACTAGATTATTGGAGCATAATGGTCATCTTCCATGTCAATTCAGAATAACTACGCATCATGCAGTCCTTCTTCAATATTAGTAGGCTCCTCGCCTGTCTCAATTCTTGACAAGTAATCAGGGCCATCATTCAAGCGACCCATCTTCACATTTATTTCAAAATCAAACTCCTGACAGAGAAGTACCCATCGGCATATCCCCCCCCCCAACACAGGATTATTGACTAGATACTTTAATGCAGAATGATCAGTAAACATTTTGAAGTGCCCTCCTAGAAGGTAATGTCTGAATTTATGCAGCACATAGACCATTTCTAGACCTTCCCGCTCTGTGGTCCTGTAGTTTTTCTCGATCAATGACAACTTACAGCTAGTGAAAGCGATTGGGTGATCCAAATCTCCTTCACCCAGCTGTGCAAGCACTACTCCTAGTGCAATAGAAGAGGCATCAACATGCACGTGGAACTCTTTGTTCCAATCTTGGAATACAAGTATTAGCTTCGAATCCATCTTGGCCTTCATCTTGTCGAAGCTACCTTGGCATTCTGGACTCCATACGAAGACAACATCTTTCTTCAGTAGTTTCTCCACAGGGGTAGTAATCGCAGTATATCCTCTAATGAATTTGTGATAGTACCCAGTGTGCCCTAGTGTCACTCGAAGCATCTTCACATTTGTCGACAGTGGCAAGCTTAAAATGAGCGCTATCTTTGTAGGATCAACCAATAATCCTTGCTTGCACACAATGTGACCTAATAGTATCTGAAATGGTGCGCCGAAAAATGCACCTCTTGGATTTTAGTGCAATCTGATGTTGTTGACACCTTTCCCACATTGGTCGAAGGTTTTCTAAATGATCTTTGATTAGACCATACATTGTCCGATCATCCATATATACCTGTAGGAACTTCTGAATGAAATATTTAAATGCCACGACAACAACTCAAGAAAAAATTGTAGGCGCATTCTTTAGCCCAAAAGGCATCATTGTATATTGGAAGCAACCCCACTCGGTGATAAAGTTCATTTTATGTCGATCTTCCTTGGCGATTGTGATCTGGTAATAAATAGAAAATCCATCAATAAAAGAGTACATCTCCTGACCACCTACTCCTTCAAGTACTTCATCTATGAATGGTGTTGGAAACAGGTCATGGATACAGGCATCATTCAATTTCCTTAAGTTGACACAGATCTGAACTTCACCAGTTTTCTTGTCTTGGACCACCATAGGACTGATCCATTTCGATTCTTCTACTGGCTCAATGATTCCAGCCTCTAACATCCAGTCAAGTTCAGATTTGACTCTTTCTTTGTATCACGGATTCAAGCGATACAGCCTCTATCATACTGGTTTCGCATTTGGCTTTAACGAATTCTTCATCTCTCCTAGATCACCCAGTATCCCCTTCACTTCTAAGAACTTTGTTGGAAAGAGATCTTGAAATTCGTGCAACATATCTATGATATTTTCCATGGTCTCCTCGTCCCAATAGTCCCCAACACTTGCGAATTTTGGGTTCTCCTCTGTCCCAATGTTAACTTTCTGGATCTTCAGTGGTTGATTCATGGGATTAGTCAATATATCGGGTGTTGCAACATCCCTACTCCCTTCCATCTCTGGAATATTGATATTCTATAGCTCATCATCATCTTCAGATTCACCAGATACATTATAGGATTCCATCATCGATTGCATGTGGCAATGCGCATGTGGATCCATGGGATATGCAATTGGTACAAATTTTAAAACCACGTCTCGAATGATCTGAAGTGCAATGTTGACATCAGGGTTAGCGTCTGTGAAACTAAAGGTATGCACAAAGAAAACCGTCAACTCTTCCCAAGTGGCTATTTCTCTATGCAGCTCAGTTAATACATACCAGGATCTCGGCATTTCATCCAAGTTGTGAATAAAGGCATGCACCCATTCATCCTTTGGTCGCAATGCCCACAATGCTTGGCATTCCATTAAATGACCACTAGGGTCATTCCGTCCATCATAATTCCTAGCGTGATACACCTATGTGTTGCCAAAGTGAACTGTCATCAATCTTCGACACTGCGCTCATCTAGTTGTTGTCTTTTTATGAGTCGCCCACCAACATGCTGGAGTAGCCTTCAGTGCTTCCTCCATTGCCAACAATCGCTGCGGTTTTGAGACCTATTCTTGAAATTCCATTAAGAATACTGAAAGTTTAGGTAGTCCTTCATAAACTAGTAATTCTACAATCTCAATCATGACATGACACAACGACTATGTGATCATACCACATTTCTTGACTGATACGTCATGGAGGTGATTTTTACAGTTTTCTAATGCATCTTCAAAATCAGAAGACATAGAACTCGGACTGCGCCAACCAAGTTCTCCATCAATAGTTGGGTGGATATAATCTTCAGAGATGTTGTAAGTGTGATCCCATACCCTAACAACTTCATGCTTTACTGGTTCAATGTATCATCGTCCTTTGTTGGGATCCATATGCGTAATGACTCTGATATCTTGATTCTTGAATGTCATCATCCTATTCTTAATGTTAATCACTGCCATATTGTCGTTAGCCCATCCAATCCCTAGCAGTGCGGGATAGGATCCTTCACCATTAACAACTTGAATCACATCAAAGTAAGATTAAGTTTTCATAACTTCAACGTCCACAACCAGGTTTGACACATGTCCGATTGGTTGCGCTTTATCTTGATTGGCCAGTCACAATTGCACAGGGGACCAACCCAATGTTGGCCCCCCCATATTCTTCCAGGTATCCATTGTTAGGATGCTTACATCAAATCCCAGATCCAAAATGATCGAGTCGACTTCATAATCTCCAATCTGAATATTCATACGCATCTCCTTGCCTGTCATTTTCTTGTGTAAAGAATTCACCGGGGAATCCTTCTGTTCCTTACCCAGGCGGTGCAACATATTTTCAATCTCAGCTAAAACATTGGGATCTCTTTCCAATGATAAAAAAACTCTCAAATAAGTGCTGCAAGGTACCATGCTGCCACGATGGTCTTGCCTCTAGTGAAGAATCAAAAGCAGAAGGCATTTCATACACATGTGACTTACCAAGATTTCTTTCGATCGCATCCCAGGCTCCAAAACATGTCTACTTTTCTGTTGTGATATCAAAAGGAGCCTTCTTCTTTCCAGCCAATTGAATCTGTGAGAGGGGCCCATCCTCTCCCATTGTGGATCCTGCGCAGGTGACAACAACAACGTCAACATCCGCTATTCTGGGCTCTGTTGAGATCTTTGCAACCGTCGTCCCTTGATTCTGGTTCATTGGTTGATTCTCAGTCAATGGTGGATTTTGGTTGAACGAAGGGTTCATAGGTTGATTCATGGTTTGAGTTTGGAGTGGAACTTGATTTTGGGCTTGATTCTGCAACTGGTTATGATTTTGTAGCTGATTTTGGTTCTGCAACTAATTTTGATTCTGCATCTAAGGAGGAACGTTCCCAACTTGCCATCTTGTGATTAGCTGTGGGAAGTTTTCGAAAGTATGGTCGATCATCGTGTAGTATGTACACGAGCACTGCAAGTGTGGGAAGTCCTTCTGGTAATGCCCAAATACCAACAAATTGTAACACTAGACATATCCACGACCTTGTCTTCCTCCTCTTCCAAAACCTCCTCCTCTTCCTCGGAATCCTCTACGAAATCCTCCTTGTTGCTGATACTATGGCTGAGCCAGTTGTTGTGGCAGGTGATTCGAATGCTACTGAACATAGTGCGTAGCTTGAACAGGCTGCAGTTGAAGCTGAGGTATCGCCATTTGATTGCACTGTGGCTGCGACTGTGGTATCGCCATTTGATTGTACTATGGCTGTGGTGCAAACTGTGGATGCAGTTGCGATGGTATAAATTGCATCTATGGCGGTGGTGTATACTGCGGTTGTGGTTGATAGTTTTCCACCTAAGGCTGTGGCTGTGGTTGGTGTACTACGCGATGATCTTCGCCTTAACAAAGTACGAATCATATGTTCTTTCTTGAAGCAGATCATATGCACGATAGTATTTATCTTCATTCCCCACTGATCTACAAAATGAATAATATAGGTTGGTTGGATTTGACACTATCTTCTGCATGTAGCTAGATTATTCGTATCGGTGTCCATAGAATTGACATATATGGCACCATGGTACGCTGCCGCAACTCAGTGGGTTTGACGCCCCATATAGCAGACAATTCCAAAAATCAGGAAAAGTATCTTTAGTGTGTTCATTTCTGTGACAATGATTGAACCAAATATTTTCATGATTCTCTTTCCCTTTCTTGATGTCTTGCAATTGCAGCATCAAGTTCTCCAACTGCCCCTAAATATGGTTCATGCCAGTTGCATTCTCCCTAACCGATTAAGCTTCTAACTTCATCGCGATATCCATAGCCTCACTTTGGGTCGCGATCTTTTGTTGCATCAGTGGTTTCTGAATATGAGGTACCAAAGCTGCGATAAACCACTCTTTATGCTGGACATCACTCATATCAAAACTGACTCTTGCCATCAATTCTTCAATCAATCCCCTCCAAACTTCATCCAATGTTTTTACAGGGTTCCCCGTAGGAACCCGTATAAATTTCATGTACTAATCTAGCGCATGACCCCGTACGGTAGTCACTAGTTGGCCCTCCTTGACATCATCATCAGTGACCTCTCTAACAGTCCATACTACCTCGTAGAGTAACCAATACTGCTCAAGATCGTCAGTCTCGTTCCCATGAAACAAAGGTAACTTTGTGTCGTTGCCCGCCATCCTAAGCCTTCTACCTACAGATGTCGACCTACCACTAGAATGTTGTTGACACGTTGGGCAAGTTGATGTAGAATTTGTGTTTCTCCCTGAGTTTGAAGTAGTGTGTGGATATGTGAACACGGTGCTGCTAGGGTTTGATCTTACTGCTGTCATAAGCGTAGTCTAGGCCTCGTTGTCCTCTTCATCACGGTAGGGTCACTTCATCCCGTGTATTTTTCCTTCACAGTTTTGTGTTTTGATCACAGCAATACCTTCCCCTATCCTCTGCCTCTTCTCTTATCGAAACCTTTCTCCTCCCCTCGTACAACCACTTTATTCCTCAGCTTCCCTCACAATCTCATCGAAATTTACACCCATCTACCCATTATATCCCCATTTGTCTCCCCCCTTTAGTCATGGTATCCATTACCTTCGCACACCATAGTTTTACTACTCTAGGTGCATCTTCAATACACCCTTTTTGCAGACAAGCATTTTGATTGACAACTGTAGAGACAATAAGAACCTACCTCTAGGTCTGTAACGTCCCTGACCCTCCGACCGACGAAGAGGACGCTACCATAACACTATCTACTCGGGCATTTATCCCCATTAAATGTAAAATAAAATGCATTGAACCAGGATACACAGATGCATAAAGAATTAACATTCAGCAGAAGCAATTACATTTAATTCAAGCATTCAACACATTTTAACATGTTCATCGTAATTCATATAAACAATACAGTTGCATGGGTGATCACACAGGAATACTTATCTTTGAATGAATCTTCCCTCAACCATCTATGTTGCTGCAACGTTCCACCCAACCATAGGCCAGTGTGCTCCTTAATCTCTCAGCAACACCGCCACCCCCAAGATGGGCATGATTTCCCCAAGGAAAAGGAAACTAAGTAGGCTCACACATATCTGAAGATATGTCAAGACTCAGCCAATCCAACATAGTTGGGTTTGTCAGGAGAAGAGTACACAACAACACATAACCAAGCCAACAAGTTGGGTTTATTAGGTTATCAGGAAATGGAAGCACTATCTGCTGAGCTAGTGGGCTCACAGAAGAGCTAACGATGCCTACACCAGAACTAGCTTGACTCCTAAGACATCCACACACACCCAACACAAGGAATCATTCCCTTCTCTGTTGCACAGTGCCTCAGGCCATGAATTCCCTTCCAGTGCTATTCAGGGGGTGTAGAGAAGAGAGCCATCACTCTAGTTATGTCTATGAGGCTCCTACAAAACACTAGGTTTGTCAAGCAAACTAATTTCCACGCCTACATAGTCCAAAGACCATGTCCTGTGAACACACAACAAAAAAACTAGCACAAAAATTCACAGATCTTAGGTATAAGGGAAAACATCACAGAACAAAACTGGAATGGAAACTTGGGTACTACATAGCTCAGACTGAGCAATTCGATTCCTAAGTCATTCTTGGCCCTATCATGGCCAAAACAACTCAACCACAAACTCACAGAAACCCAAAATTGTGGGGAAAACAACAGCGATTCCTCAGCTTGGAAAACGATGGAGAAATGTCACAAAAAAAACATTGGGGAAGAAACCCAATCACAGATCATCACCCAAAATGAAATTCTCAGCCTGAGGAGAGTGAAGAACGACTATCCATGAGAGGTAAAAACACACATACAACAAAATCCCCAAAAATGAAATTTACCCACAACCAAATCGTGAACGTAAGGCAGCTCTCCCAGATCTCTATGTGAGGAAAATATACATAGCCAATCCCAAAATCATGAATGCCACACACAGGAGAATCATGAAGGTCCAAAAAAAACGGCTCCCCAACTCTCTGCATGAGGGAAAATAGAAGAATCCATCGTGGTCTCTTCTTGCCCACGTGAGGGTGAATGAGCTTCCTTGTGGAGTGTGTGTGTGGGAAAGGACTGACAGTCCTGCCACACACCACTGCCCATGCAAAATGTTTTCCCACACAACAAATTCCCCCAACTAACTCCAGAGAATTCAATTTGGTAGTTGACTGATTGATGGGTTCTCCTATTGACATGTGGATTTTCCCTATTGGCCCTAAAGGTTAAATAATTCCCCCTCCTTATCCTTAGGAAAATCATGCCCTTTTCATTATGGTTGCATTGACATAGCTGGTTGTGGGTCTTTTAATTAAATTGCATGTTTACATGATGCCAAAATTAATATGTGTCAGATAGCACGATATACCATCGACAATGATTTTAATCACTGGAACATAAAACAATTAAATCAATGGTGGGGCTTTTGCATTTAGCTCCACACCACGATTAATTACAATATATACATCATATACATTTTTAATGCAAACTGGGTCAAAACCAGGGAGTTACAAGGTCCGTTGAAAAATTCCCTTTCTGCTTCACTGTAGGACTTGGTAGTGTTGACTGTAAACTCAGTGATATATCCTTCTAGGATACTATCCAGCCAGACCTCAATAGCTCGCGACGCTCTGTTGTCAGTTTCTTGCAGCTCCTGGATCAATTTAGGGGTCCAGGATGTTGGTTCTCCAATTTTTGTTCTTATATGTGAACTGCGCCAACCACTCCTACAATATGATAGGAAACTCACAAAAAAATACTCGTAACGACCATCGTGTATGTAATTCGCCAACCACTTGTCTGTTTTTAGTCCAAGGTTCTGATTTTCTACTTCAGCAAATTGTTACAGCTTCTGATTGAACCAAGCTTGAATTTATGGTTGCGTCGGATGCCACATCCACTCTTGAGTTTGTGATCGCATCGGATGCCACATACCCTCCTCTCAGTTGCAACAAGGTCCCGACAACAAAACCATTTTTTGGCTCAAACCTCAACCAACAAAACCCAGTTGATAGGGGTGACACTCAACTCCTCGCGATATCCCTGAGAATTGAACTAGACAACTTTTACCCTGTCTAGCAACACCCGCAAAGCGGATGAAGTCTCACCCAAGATGTTCAAGGGAGGGCTGATAGAACCAAGTTTCCGCAGAAAAGAAGAGGACTATGGGCATCAACAATTCATTTGTCTATCTATCAAATCTAACCAGTTGTCTAAACATTCACAGAACCATTCATCATCACTAGTCGACAGATCGCATCATTTATTCATAGTAGAAGCATCACATAACAGAAATAACCATACTGTCGCACAACATATCTACGAAGATAATATCATTCATAAGAAATAAAAATTGCATCATCGATCCATGTCGCGCATACTCATCAGTGGATTGCAGAACCATAAAAATACATAAAAATATAACAGTACTTCATATCAACCTCATCTCTTCATATTACTTCTGTGCAGTAACTCACAGATCTAAACAGATAGTAGTTTTAACTCTCAGTCATAAAGCAAAGATTCAGATCGATGATCCTAACCAAGTGCTTCACTCACATCGATCGACAAATGCTTCAATTGATCTCTAGATATCCATCTCCCTCCTTACATTCACAATTCTTCATGGTCCACTTCTAACTAATTTCTAACTGGTTTTCTAACTAATGACCAATATCCACAAATTATGGTCCAAAAGTACAAAAAGTGACACAAAATATTCAAAAATTAGTCTATCTTCTGCCTTGCACACTATCCTTGCCTTGCGTGGTGTCTTTCGAGGTTTCGCAACATCTGTGATGCTACATAACTTACCCCAACCCCTTGCCAACATATAAAAGATGCAATGTACCCGAGATATCCCTACCTTCATGCACAAATTCATTAGCTTTCAAAAATATATCATTAACAAAAAGGAGGTGGGTAATATTTAAGTCCTCTCCATATGAGAGGCATTAAATTCGGCGTGATGCCTTTGCTACTTGAATAAGATGGTTGAGCCCCTCCTCTACGAGCAGAAAAAGGTAGGGAGAGAGAATACAACCATGTCTTAACCCTTTTGAGGAGGATAAGAATGGTGACATTGGACCATTTATTAGGACTAAGTAAGATACATAGGCGAGATAGATCCACGATAGCCCATTATCCAAGTCATATTATTCAAATTGAAACCTATGTGAACTAAAAGCATCCTCAAACATAACCAACTTAACCTATCAAAGGATTTTGAGAGGTCTAATTTTAGAACTATGTCTAGATATTTTGGACTTTTAGGCTATGATCAAATCATTCTTGAGAATCTTCGATAACGTCCCAGATTTTCTTGCCTTTGAGAAATGCAAATTATTTTTGGCATGTAACTTTATACAAAATCAACTTGAGCCTTTATACCATTGTTTTGGAAATGATCTTGTAAATGGTATTGAAAGAGAGTGTGCAAAAGTCCCTAAATCTACTTGATTTGTTGGTCCTGTGGATACGAGCTAAGAACGTTGCATTGAATTCTTAAGGAATCTTGCTAGTTTTTCATACCTCCTCCACGACATGAATAATTCTCCTCCCCATCATCTCGAATAAAATGTAAAAGAGTTCTATGGTCCAACCATCAGGTCCTAGTCTCTTATCTTTACTTAGCTTGCCCATTATGCTTTCAAACTTGATTAGAGTGACATGTTCTAAGATTTGTTATTGGCCTCTGGAAAAATAATTCTAGGAAAGATGGTGCATGTTCAAACTAGCTTGTCTATGTTGGCCTTGGGTGGTTCAGTACAAATATTTGAGAAGTGTTGAACCCCTAATTTCTCTAGGAACGTGAAGCCCTTGTGGGGGACACCATCAGGTCCCTATAGCTCCATTATAGTGTTGACATTTTCCTATGATTTTCCACCTCATGGAAATACGACATGTTATCATCTCTTGTGACAACCATCTTTCTCATCTTTCCTTTCTTGAGTCCACTTCTATATCCCTTAACAACTTGGAATTATGAGCTTCTGAGGTTTCAATGCATTGGAGTACCTCAACTAAAAGAATATCTTGTGGTGGGTATTCTTGTAAACCCTATAATTCTGACTCAAAATATATAATGCCTTTTTCCATTTCCTTATGTTTGTGCCCTACCGAGTCGAGGACAACGTTTTTAAGGCATTTTAATGAGTTTTCAAGCTATTGACTAGGGTTGGGTCTCAAATGGGTATAAATTATTCCACTCCGTCAAGACAAGGTTCATGAAATCCTCCTCAGTGATCCAGGAAGGTTTAAACATAAAGGGAATTAGATGTTTTTTCTCCATTGGGCCAAGGAGTAGTATCATTTGTTGATGGTTTGACCACCCTTGTAGTAACCCATGATGTGCATATATTGGATTGATTGGAAATAACCCTTTTATTGGGAAGAGGTCAAACCACTTGGCCAGGGTGTCACACCCATAGTGATTATTCCTCCAGGTGGACTTTAGCACCATTGGAACAATGTCTATTAGCTTGTGATTTTCACACCAGTGTATAATGAAAAAAAACTAAAGGATTGGTTCTTTACGAAGGTCCTCAAACTTCATTTCTATAAAGGGTGAAATTCATATCACCCCCAATAATCAGGTTAACTTCCTCTAATACTAGTGAGGTGAAGAAATGGCTCCAAAAGTATTATTTTTGAATATATTGTCCATATGCGTTGAGAATGGAAATAATCAATATGGTCGAGGGAGATTGCAGTTGAAGAAGGATACTCACTTGATTAGAGTAGATATTCAATAATTGAAAATCCTAGGCCACCATCTTGTTAGCAGGTCTCTAGAGAGGCATAATGGATCAACCCAAATAAACTCCCATACTTTAAACATATTTTGTATGTGATTAAAAACCACCAATCCTTTGCACATTGTTTCCTAAATGATGACAATATCAATTTTTTCTTTCTCCACTGGCCAATGGAAGGCCAAGTATTTGGTGGGATTGGCCAAAACTTGAATGTTTAATGATAAAAGAATCATGGATTACCCCTATCATCAAGATTTTGGTCTCTAAGATCCCAATGAAGAGTAATCTGAGTAACCTTCTTGATTTCCTCAACTGATTTTAATTGCACGTGTTTGATCATGTATTTTCTATGTGGGCCAACCTAACCTTTTTCTAGTGAGGTGTCAACCACTAAACCTCTTGAATAACTTCCTATATTGATGGAACCCACCCCATTGATTGTAAAGTGTAGGGACAGTTCTTTACCTATGTCTTTGAGTGAGATGAATGACATATCTCTTGATCGAGGAACTTTGTTGATGCAACTAGGGTCCTCCACAAAGGAGCCAAAATGTGGCTCCATAGTGGCCTTCTGTAATGTCCTCTTCCGATTAGGCCTTGAGGCCCAAAACTGCTAACCTATGTGATTCCTGTGGGTTCGAGCGGTTACTGACAGCTAGGGAATCAGCTAAGGACTGATGCCATCCATAGAAGATCTAGGGCATCATCATTAGGTCAAGAAGGGCCATCGGGGCCAAAGGCCACCTTCGTGCATGCCATCCAAACATTATTTAATGATGCATTCACTCTTTAAGTCTCCATCCGCATGCATGCAAGTCAACTACAAATTAGAAGATAAAGTGACCTAATTAGGTCAAAGATTAGGGTTTTCGTAGTTGAAAGTTATAAAAGGAGGATAAAGCGAAAGGAGACTTCACTTTTGATGATTATTATTTTTGGGAGCTCTTGGATAGCAGCACAGCGTGCCGCACAACAGTTGGGGTTGGAGATGGAGTCTTCAGCTAACGGGATTTCGACAGTGAAACATCTGTCCTAGTCTCATTCAGGGTAAGCCATACATGTTCACCATTTTCTCTTACATTCATTCATAAGTTATCCAGTATATGGTATAGATCGTTGTAGGGACACGTGTGCAGCCGTAAGGGGGGGTTTTCAGCCAGAAAGCCATAATCAGTTGCTGGGCCTTCATATCTCAGCTTTACTCCAAAACTCAGGCACCATTCTCATCATCAGCATCATACTCCGGTACCCGGTGATTATCAGATCCGTCCGTGCTCATCCGGAGCAGTTACCAGCTATTTCAGGGTCAAGGGGGCGTGAGTAGCTGCCTCTCTGTAGCAAGTCGCTATCCTGCCTAGAGACCTCAGAAACTCCACATGTACCAGGAATTCTCTCCGACACAGGAAGGCTATCAGTCCTGCAAATCGGCAGCATCATCGGACACCTCCTTCACTGAAAACGTCACCCTTTTCTGACTTGGGTTCTTGCTGCTGGGGTTTCACCAGAAGCGGAAGATATCTGTCCATCTCCAATTCAGTTCTTGGTGCTTGCATACTCTCTCAGGAGCAGTCTAGCCAGCTTATCAGTGCTAAGTGTTCATTCTATCTCACAAACCCTAACCCTAATTTTTGCTATAAAATAGGGATTTTTGCATGGCAGTTTGCATGCCCAGTTGTATCAGCATATTTGCTTAGAAATAGAAAATATCAAGATTTGGGATATTACAGTGGCATCAGAGCTATCTTCTTGGCCAGCTGTGGGCTTAAGAAATGAAATTTAGATTAATACAGAAGAGGACCCTTTTGTAACCTATAGGAGGAGGAAGAGTAGATACACAGGGGAGTTTGAGGATATCCAACTAGAAGATACCAATTCAGATATGGAACAAACAGGTATACACTCGGATAGAGGAAAAGGACTGGGAGAAGAGGAGGATCGAATGGAGTTTCGCAGCTTGGTCTTTGCATTGCAAGACTTAGCCAAAGGAAAAAAAGATGTACTCAATCCAATCAACAGATTATCAGCAAAACTGGAAACAGGTATCAACAGTACACCTCCCTCACCGGTAGATCGGGTATCTACAAGTAGCAGTGGAAAGATAGTGTACACTAACATTCAGAATACTCCACACATATACAACAGACCTTCTATCAGGCCTACCATGCCTCACTTCTTAGCAGATACAGTAGGGGGCCCGGTCATGCGGGTAGAACCTAGCGAGCCTTTTGGGGCTTATTCACAGGAGTATAGAGACTTAGGGGATGAGTTTCATGCTGCCATGTATTTTTCAGATTTCTGCAACATGAAGAGTAGGAACAGGCCCAGGAATTTCAACAAGGGTTTCAATCACAACTATGAGTTGCAGAAGACCTTGGGCAGGTTGACCATCCCAAAATTTGATGGGACTCGCAGAGGATCAGCGAGGATATGGGTTCAAAAGTTGGATACCTATTTCCAACTCAACCCCATGACAGAGATAGACGCCATTAAATTGGCTACACTTCACCTAGACGAACAACTCACGAGTAGTGGTACCACGGATTGGTGACATTGGGTCACAACACCATACATTCCTACGATGATTTCACTCAGAAGCTCATAGAGAGGTTTGACAGGAAAGATCCAGAGATACATTTCAGGTAGTTGGCTCAACTCAAACAGACTGGTAGTGCAGAAGCTTTCATTTCATAATTTCAGAGGATAGCCGTTATGGTAACAGATGTGTTAGAGAGAAAATTGACTATGTTATTCACTGAGGCCCTCACAGAGCCACTACGAGGATGGGTGAAAGCCTACAAACCCCTCACTCTGCAAGATGCCATTAGCAGAGCAAGAGATCTTCAGGATTCAGTCCCCAAAAACAAATTCCTACTGAAAACCAATTTTCCTGTTAGGGACAAGGACAGGAAACCTTTCCAGCAGGATGTGCCCAAGAAAACCTGGTTAGACAAGGACACTAGGAAATATTTGAGAAGGAAGAAACTATGCTTCACCTGTCAGGAACCATGGGTACCAGGACACAGGTGTGCAGGGAAGGCGAAGGCTCACTACATTGAGGTATATTTAGACAGTGATGAGGACGACTATGAGCAGGAAGCCACAGAAGAACTACGGGCAGCTGAGGCGGAATCACACCAGGGTGATACACCAGAGGGAGTCATTGCTACATTATCTGGAGTGCCAAGATTCCATACTCTCAGGGTCAGGGGAGTAGTACAGGGTCACATAGTAGGAGTATTGATTGATGGGGGAACCACCCACAATTTCATTGACTCTGCTTGGGTAGCCAAGAGAGGTATTCAGACCGAGAAGTTCAAAGGATTCACTGTAGCAGTAGCTGGGAACTCCAGCATGGAGTGCAACTACTGGATCCGAAAATTGAATGTCGCCTTAGGTAACTATCAGATGACAGACTCTTTCTATGGAGTGGACGTAGCGGATACTCATGTGGTATTGGGTGTTCATTGGATTTATTCTATAGGTAAATACACTACAGACTATAGGGCAATGGAAATGGAATTCCAAGGGCCAGACGACAAACGGGTAGTTTTGAGGGGCATGAACACTTATCCCCCAAAACCGGTCTCGCCATAGAGAATGGAGGCAGTACTTCGACAGGATGATATAGAATGGGCTGTAGAATGTTTGGTCACCTTCAGGAAACCCCCAGAGACCAGCACACAACACCCAAGTGACATTCAAACCTTGCTACAAAAACATGAAAAGGTTTTTCGGGACCTTCCATCAGGTAGACCACCAGACTGAGGTTTTGAACACATCATCGAGCTAGAGGAGGGGACACAAACAGTCATCACCACTCCTTACAGGCATCCCAAAAGATACAAGGATGAGATTGAGAAAACAATAAAAGAATTACTGGAGCTTGGATATATTCGGCCCAGTTCTAGCCCCTTCGCATCCTCAGTAGTACTGGTCAAAAAGAAGGATGGTACACTGCGAATGTGCATCGATTATCGAGCACTCAACAAAAAGACCATTAAGAACATGTATCCCATTTCTAGAATTGACGAACTCATGGATGAGCTTCGGGGATCTCAATACTTCTCCAAGATCAATCTTCGCTCAGGCTACAATCAGATCAGGGTAAGGGACCAAGACATATCCAAAATAGCTTTTTGCTGTCACTATGGTCACTATGAGTTTTTGGTCATGCCCTTTGGACTTACCAATGCTCCAGCCACTTTTCAGTCATGCATGAACCACACCTTCAGAGCACAACTACGTAAGTTTTTGCTCGTATTCTTTGATGACATCCTGATTTACAACAAAACATGGGAAGAGCATCTGAAACACCTAGATGAAGCGTTGAGTATTTTAGAAGAATGTTCGCTTTATGCGAAAATGTTCAAGTGTGAGTTTGGCATGAAGGAAATGTTGTATTTAGGACACATAATCAATGCAGGAGGAGTACAGGTTGATATGGAGAAAATACGAGCTATCATAGATTGTCCCACGCCAAAAACAGTTACATAATTGAGAGGTTTCTTAGGACTGTGCACTTATTACCGACGGTACGTTAAGGGATTCTCCCAATTTGCAGCACCCCTCACATATCTCACTAAGAAGGGAGCGTTCACTTGGACAGACTTAGCACAGAAAACTTTTGAGGAGATGAAGGCTATTATGAGTTCTTTCCCAGTTCTAGCATTACCAAACTTCTCACAACCCTTTGTAGTAGAATGTGATGCCTTAGGGGAAGGGTTAGGAGCAGTGTTGATGCAAAATCATCACCCTATTGCATTTGAGAGCCATAAACTGAAGAACTACAAGTGCCATTACTCCATAAATGACAAAGAGATGCTAGCCATATTGAATGCTCTCACAAAATTCAGACAGTACCTGGTGGGCAGTAAGTTCAAAATCAAAACCGATCATAATAGCCTCAAGTATTTCCTGGAGCAAAAGGAAGTGAATGAGTGACAGCATAAATGGGTCAGCAAAGTACAAGCCTATGATTTCGAGATTGAGTATGTAGAAGGTAAGAATAATGTAGTAGCTGATGCATTATCCAGGCGTCCCACCCCATTATCTCTTAGTAGTATATCCATCGATTGGAGAGCACTTCTCTTAGTATAATACTCCAAAAATAAATTTGCTTGCGAATTATTGGACGGGCAAATTCAGGATGATAGGTACAGGATTGTTGATGACATCATCTATTACAAAAACAGGATATACCTCGTTCTAGAATCCACATTGAGGAAAAGATCATTCAGGCAGCTCATGATTCTCCTTTATCAGGGCATCAAGGTTTCTTAAAGACCTACAGGCAGATCAGAGAGAGGTTCTCATGGAAGGGCCTCAAGGGGGAAATTATGCAGCATGTTCGGGAATGTAGCATCTGTCAGCAGAACAAGATTGAGAACACCCATTGAGCAGGGTTACTCCAGCCACTACCAATTCCAGAACAGAAGTGGAAAAGCATCTCCATGGACTTTATTTCAGGATTGCCCAAGGTCCAAGGGCGAGACTGTTTATATGTAGTAGTTGACAGACTGACCAAGTTTGCACATTTCTTCTCGATATCATCAGACTACTCGGCAGCTCAAGTAGTTGAGTTATTCTTTAGGGAGATCTTCATGTTACACGGGTTACCTAAGACCATTGTCAGTGATCGGGATAGCAGATTCATGGGTGCCTTCTGGCAGGAACTGTTCAGATTGGTGGGGACCGAACTGGCTACTAGTATGAGTTATCATCCCCAGAGTGATGGGAAAACGAAAATAGTCAACAAGTAGATTGAAGGATATTTAAGGAACTATGTAGCAAGGCAGCAACGAACCTGGATCAAATGGCTACACCTAGGGGAGTATTGCTACAATACTACCTATCACATGTCTATTAGGATGACTCCTTTTAAGGCATTATATGGTTACGAGGCCTTGGACTATGCATATTTGGCATTTGGAGATAGTAGGGATCCTAAGGCTAAGGATTGGATACAGGACAGTCAGAACATTCTGAAAATATTGAAGGAGAATTTACAAACAACCCAGAATCAACAGAAGTTGTATGCCGACAAACACAGGATTGAGTAGATATTTGAGGTAGGGGATTTAGTATACTTAAGGCTCCATCCTTACAGACAGTCCTCACTTAAGAAGAAAGGAGAAGAGAAGTTAAACCCCTGCTTCTATGGACCATACAGAATAATCAAGAAGGTGGGAGAGGTGGCATATGAACTAGAACTTCCACAGGAAAGCAAAACTTACAATGTGTTCCATGTATCTAATTTGAAGAAGACCCTTGGGAAACACATTGCTCCATCTACCGAATTGCCTCCTTTAGATGATGAAGGACTGCTGATACTGATTCCTGAATGGATCATACAGACTAGAAAAAGGAAGCTCAGGAACAGGGTAATCAGAGAATACTTGGTTCAATGGAAAGAACTACCGCCAGAGGATGCCACCTGGGAAGGTGAACAGGTATTGCAGAATCCCAGTTTGAAGTTGCTTGAGGACAAGCAATCTCAAGTGGGGAGGACTGTAATGTCTTCTTTCGATTAGGCCTTGAGGCCCAAAACCTCTAACCTATGTGATTCCTGTGGGTTCGAGCGGTTACTGACAGTTAGGGAATCATCTAAGGACTGATGCCATCCATAGAAGATCTAGGCCATCATCATTAGGTCAAGAAGGGCCACCGAGGCCAAAGGCCACCTTCGTGCATGCCATCCAAGAATTATTTAATGATGCATGCACTCTTTAAGTCTCCATCCGCATGCATGCAAGTCAACTGCAAATTAGAAGATAAAGTGACCTAATTAGGTCAAAGATTAGGGTTTTCATAGTTGAAAGTTATAAAAGGAGGATAAAGCGAAAGGAGACTTCACTTTTGATGATTATTATTTTTGGGAGCTCTTGGATAGCAGCACAGCATGCCACATAGCAGTTGGGGTTGGAGACGGAGTCTTCAGTTAATGGGATTTTGGCAGTGAAACATCTGTCCTAGTCTCATTCAGGGTAAGCCATACAGGTTCACCATTTTCTCTTACATTCATTCATAAGTTATCCAGTATATGGTATAGATCGTTGCAGGGACACGTGTGCAGCTGTAAGGGGGGTTTTTCAGCCAGAAATCCCTAATCAGTTGCTCGGACTTCAGATCTTAGCTTTACTCTGAAACTCAGGCACCATTCTCATCATCAGCATCATACTCCGGTACCCGATGATTATCAGATCCGTCCGTGCTCATCCGGAGCAGTTGCCAGCTATTTCGGGGTCAAGGGGGCGTGAGCAGCTGCCTCTCTAAAGCAAGTCGCTATCCTGCCTAGAGACCTCAGAAACTCCGCATGTACCAGGCATTCTCTTCGGCACAGGAAGGCTATCAGTCCTACAAATCGGCAGCGTCATCGAACACCTCCTTCACTGAAAACGTCACCCTTTTCTGACTTGGGTTCTTGCTGCTGGGGTTTCACCAGAAGTGGAAGATATCTGTCCATCTTCGATTCAGTTTTTGGTGCTTGCATACTCTTTTAGGAGCAGTCTAGCTAGCTTATCAGTGGTAAGTGTTCATTCTATCTCACAAACCCTAACCCTAATTTTTGCTATAAAATAGAGATTTTTGCATGGTAGTTTGCATGCCCAGTTGTATCAGCATATTTGATTAGAAATAGAAAATGTCAGGATTTGGGATATTACACTTTCCTGTCCTCACCTAAAGAGACCATGTCCTTGTATGCCACCTTTTCAAAATGGAAGCCCACTGGAAAAATAAGAGAAAGAATAGTCCTTACCTTCTTCACAGACAAAGGTGGATTCAATGTCTCACATGCCCTCTTGGGCCATTTTTGGATGGATTAATTTTTTAGGGGCAGCTTCTTCCTCTTTGTTGTATGTTACTTGCTTTGGGAAGCATGGTTCCTTTGGAGGGATGCTCTTCTCATGATTTTGTTCTACCTTGGAAGAAGTTGGTGATGGTTGGGAGGTTGAATATTATAACCTGTCTCAATGTCATTGGGAGTAGGGTGGAGGGGGGTGTATTAGTACCTCCTTATAGCTATTTATACTCTGTGGGATACTCCCTCCAGACACCAAGGGTCTCTTGTACATCTCTTCCTTTGGATTCATTCCGATAGTGCTAGTGTCCCATTCCTTCTTCTGAGGCTCATCCCTTAGAACCCTTTTGTGAGGCTCATATGTCGACACCCTTGGACCTCCTACCATCCTACAAAATCCCATAATATTAAGGAATTCATTGATCTCATAGCCTCCATATGTAGCATTACATCACCTTCTTCCTCCAAATTCTCCATTGGAAAATCTCAGTGCAATGTTTCATTAGGTTGTGCCATTGATGACCACAAATACACAAGAAGAACGCATTGTAGTAGTCTAGGGATTGAACATGCGCGGAGTATCCCAATAAAATTTCCACATTGTTGGACAACCTGCACACCAGATCAATTGAGATTGGTATTTTTGCTAGAAAATAATTGGAGCAATATTTATAAGGGTTTATCATCAGGGTTTTTCCAATAAGGGTACCAATTGCTGAGGATTTCATTCGTCTAAAATTCAACTAGTAGTCCTAGAAGCTTAACCCAAATGAAGTGACCCTTCCATGGTTGAAACATAGGTGCCAAAGTTTTAGGGATAACCAATATGAGTTCCAAAACCACCTACCTTGTAGGATTCTGACTGTGTTAGCTTCAATATGGAATTTAAATCCCATCCATCCATGAGCAAGGAAGAAAATATCTAGGATATAGTTGATATGAGGCTCCAAAACTTCCTTTATCTAGTTATGAATAGTCGTGTCAACAAATTGAATTCTGTATAACTGTCTAAGTAAACTCATCCTCAACTAATCCATGAAATTGACCACCTCAACGCCCTCACCCATCATAAAGCTTAGCTTTTCCTCTTTCCTTGTTATTACCCAATGTTTCCTTCTGTTAGCACTTCCCAATCCCTCACTCAACACTCCTATGTCATCTTTAGAGGTCAATTATAGGGAGCCAATTCCCTTCCCAAAATATCTAGACTGAGCATGCATTTGAAGGCCACGCATTTCAAGGACTCTAACTCACAATTCATTCCTAACCTCATTAGTTATGTGCTTTTGTATTGTATAGGGGGTATTTGCTAGTGTGTAGTCTCTACAGAAATTCTAATCATCGATAAGTGAGAGGTGGTTGGGATTGAGGGTAAAATTTCATAGGTATCCGATCCTAATCCTCCAAAGGCACCAAACGTAACATACCAAAGTTAAAACACTAAACATAAAAGAATTTAACCTAAAAAAAAATTATACCATTAACTTTGCATTACTTTCTCTTCTTGGTCGACTTAGACTCTCTCATGTTACCAAAACACAACACTGGAATTTTTGAGAAGTTAAACTCTTGGTGAAAAGAGTTCATGCATGAAAAGATATGTTACGCTAGAGATGTTGAACTTCAAATGCTATAAGATTCTTTGATAGAATAGGGAAAGGTCTGTCAGTTTAAACCACTAAATTTACTAAGCATTATGCTAACATATCCTTGTCGTACAGATTCATTACCATTGTTTACAAGCACCTAAAGAAGGTTTATGCTGAGTCCCAGGTTCTAAACATCACATCTACAAGGAGGAAAAAGGAAGAGGTTGAAATAACCAAAATTACTATAGACCTATACCCGAGCCAAATAAATTTAAATATGGTGTATTTATTTTCAATTCCACAAATGGATGACAGCTGTAAAGGGACAACACTAGGGTTGAATTGTTTGTGGATAAAATCATTTGGCTTTTCTGGCACTGCCAGGATACTTCCCTCCCTTCTTAGAGAGTTGTGAATATGCAAGACGTTCCTACTGTGTAGAACCAATGTGTATTGGTTCTTGCAAAGGTTTCCTCTGACGATCTTATCACATCCATACAATTTTCATTTATTTGGACCGGGGTTTCGAAACCAAAATCGTTACAGATGATTCATATGTTTTGTACCAAGGGTTTAGGCTTGGAATTCTTCTTCCAACTGGTTTACACATTCACTTGTAACTTGCAACTGTTTTCTTTTTGTTTCAGCTATTAGATAATTTATATTTTAAATGATTACCAACTAAAGTAAAAACCTGAACTTGTTTACTTGCAGGTATGGCCACCACAACATTCACTCAGAGGTTAATGGGTAAGTTTAATGGTTTAAAGTTACAGCTCTTTCCTTGTTGTTTTGAAGGAGACAATGATTGTGGATACCGGTAATTTTCGACTGTATACTTGGTTATCAATGGTTCTTTGATGCTATTGGACTATGCCCAAACAAAGAACTCATCACCAGAGTGTTTACTTTTAAATCCATTGGGCTACTGCATAATGGTAAACTTCATTAGGAATTTGTTCTAGGGTTTGAAACATTGTTTAGTGTGTTGCTTTTTGTATTTAACAGTATTCTCCATACAACTGGGTTCTTATTTGTTTTTGTTTTTTTAAATAGAAATACTTTAACTCTATACCAGCGTGAAGGAAAAATACTTGTTAGTTTTGAAGCGCTTTTTTATTTACTGTCTATCGTAGATGAATACTTAGGTTTTGATTTAATACCTGCCTTTGTNTATATATATATATATATATATATATATATATATATATATATAGGGTCTCGGGAGATAAATAGTGTGAGACGCGGATGAGAAGATAAAGCGAAGGATTTGTTTTTTAAAGTTTCCTTAAATATTTTTTTAAAGTTTTAAAGTCTTAAGATCATGATCATGATTATTGATGAAGTAGACTATGATTCAAGTACTTCGGTAGGACATAGTCATATCTTCTCAATTATGGCAAAGCCAAAACAAGCAGGGTCGGATGCTCACAAGGACGCTCACACGCCGGAAAGCACCCGACACATCCTTTCAAGAAAGAAGGGAGACGAAGTTATGATTTCTAACAATACCAGCAAAAGAAAGCGCTCAGGAGCTAAAGCCAAAAAACAGGCAGCAGCACTAATAGTTGGAAGAGATATTTTGATAGCGGAGGTACCTGATTATTTGTTTTCCGCACTGGTAGGAAGGTTCTGTGGGAAATCGGTTGGTAAGACAGCTCTATGTAGGTGGATGGAAGAACATTGGAGTCCTCTTATGTGGAAGCTCCCCATGTTCCATATCTTGTCCAGGGGATGGATCATGTTCCAAGTAATGACAGAGAAAGACAGACAGAAAATACTAGAGAACAATTGGCAATGGGGGCCATGAGGGTTAGTCCTAAAGAAATGGAGTGTGGATTTTGACACCAATAGAGAACCGCAAAATGTATAGAAAGTATGGGCCATTCTACTTGGTTTTCCAATGATGTTATGGCAACAAGAAATATTGGAAGCTATAGGAGGAAAAATTGGCAAATTTATAGCTTTGGAGGAAGGATGGGAGCAGAAGGTGGAGAAAATGAGCGTTAGAATTATGATTGAAGTTGACCTCTGCGGTGGTCTATATGAAGAAATTCACCTGGAGATGCACGGGAGTCTATGGTGGCAGAAGCTTGACTATTGGAAAATTCCTTTTCGTTGCTTCACTTGCAAACAAGTTGGCCACTTAGTGAAAGACTACACAACTTCAGAACAAAGGAACACTCAGTCCAAGAACAAAGGAATTGCTCAGAACAAGATAAGATGCGAAACTCAGTCAAAAGATGGTGCGAAGGAACCCAATTCGTCAGAAGGAAGCTTATGTGTGACCCCGGGTAAGAAGGCTCTCATCCCTGAAATTAATTCTCCTGTCATTTCCGCGACATTAGGGGCTTTGAACAGTCCCCTGCAAAGAATTTGTTGCAGTCAAAAAGTTTCATGAAAACCCGAAACTGGAAACCACTATGGTGGACAATATTCAAGAGCTCTCAGGGAAGAGCCTAAGCCCTGAGAACCCTGCAGCTGCCACGAACTCTACCATAGCAAGTCGTGAACAATATCCCTCGGAGACAAATGTCATGCAGAATGGAAGGAAGGTGGCATCCCCTATGGAGATAATCACATCGAGCCTGTTGCAGGAGAAAAAATTTGTCATGCATGCGGGGTGTAAGGAGATGACATCGGATAGGAAAGACACTTGTAAAAAGGTGGCGTCCCCCAAAGATCCTCCTTCGTGGATTAAACACAAAATTTACAACACCCAGTCAAAGGGGGCGGTTGATAGAGACCAAGTGTCATCCGAAGGTTTAGCATCATACAAAGTGGCCAAGTTCATGCTAGGGAGGAAGTCACATATAGAAAAAGTGAAATCCTAGGCTGAGGTGGAAGTGAAGAATGGAAAATAGGAAACAATTGGTAGGGCCCTTAGAGCAGGACAGGCCTAGGCCAGGGTTCCATGATGCTAGTCCTCTCCTTCAATGCTAAGGGGTTGAGGAGCCCCCCCAAACTAAAGGCTCTCAAAAGAATGGTCGTCAGTCTAAAACCTACGATCATATTCATTCAGGAAACTATGACAGAGGGAGAAAAAGATAAGGAAGTGTTGGAGGCATGGCTGAAAGGTTGGAATTTTGGATACATAAGTTCAGATGGACATTCGAGGGGACTGATAACGGCTTGGAACCATGATTTTGAGGAAATGCAGGAGGAAAAACACAGTACAGTGTTGAAAATAGTTCTTAAAGAGAAAGCCTCTGGGATTTCCTTTGCAATGTACAATGTTTATGGACCATATCAAGATCAGAAGGGTTTTGGGAAGATTTCTTCAACTCAGAACTGTTGGAGACAAGGAACCCTATTATAGGAGGGGGCCTGAATATAACCCTATCCGAAAAGGAAAATTGGGGAATTTCAGCCCGCTGGGACAGTCTGAGCTCATTCTTTGCTAAACTCTTTGAATCCAAGGTGCTGGTCGATATCCAACCGCTAAAGCTAACACTGATATGGAGAAACAACAGAAGCGTGGATCAGGCCATCTCTAAAAGGTTAGATAGATTTATGCTCTTAGAAAATTTGCTTTCAGGGTATTTAATAATTAGAACATGGGTTGAAGTTGGGGGTCTGTCGGACCATCTCCCAGTTCTTCTCCAAATTCAAAACCCTGAAATTAAACTAGCCGCCTCTTTTAAATTTAATCCAGCATGGTTATTAGAGGAAGACTATCAGAATATGATAGGAGATTCTTGGACTCACCTGGAGGCAAACCCTAATGTATCTTACATGGGCTAAGGCTTACAATGAAAATCAACAGAAACAACTCAAAGAAGTTGAAAGTTCCTTAAAAAGGATCTATGAACAAAATAACTCAGGCATTTTTTTAGAAGAAGAATTAAAAGAAGTTAAGGAAAAGGAGTTAAAAAGAGAAGAACTTCTGGCCAAAGAGGAGCAGCTTCTAAGTCTAAAAACCAGAGCAATATGGAAAAAAGAAGGAGACAAAAATACCAAATTCTTTCATAACTTCACCAATAATAGAAGGAACCAGAAAACAATCTCGACTATAAAAAAAATGAATGGGGAAATGGTTAGCTCTTTTAAGGAAAAAGCTGAGGCTGGGAGGGGTTTTTTAAAAACCTCTTCAAGGAACCAGCAGGGTGCAATATTCAAGAAATCCTTGAGGTCGTTAATCTATTCCCTAGAATGATAGATGAAGGAATGAATAATCTCCTGAAGGAGGAAGTCACTAAGGAGGATCTGGAGAAGGTTGTGTACTCCTATCAAAAGGGAAAAAACCCAGGGTCAGATGGGCTAACAATTGAATTTTTCCAGGGGTTTTATGACCTAGTGAAAGAAGATTTACTGAAAGCAGTGCAATAGTCCCAAAGGACTGGGAAGGTACTAGGAACCCTGAACTCCGCATTGTTGGCTCTCATCCCCAAGAAACAAAATCCTTCTTCCTCTGAGGAGTTCATGCCAATCTCTTGCTGCAATGTAGTCTACAAATTAATAGCAAAGATTATAGCCCAAAGGCTAAATCCAATTCTAAGCGACTTCATAACCAAGGAGCAGTTTGGTTTCTTGTTTAATAGGAAAATTCATGATGCAGTGTCCCTTGCACAAGAAGCAATGCATACCATCAAACTAGCTAAAAGAGCATCCTTCACATTAAAATTGGACCTCTCTAAAGCCTATGACAGGGTGAATTGGACCTTCTTAGGATTGGTAATGATACAGATAGGTATGGATGTGTATAATCAACATTCTTTGCTATTTTGATCAATGGATCCCCCTTTAACTTCTTCAGGGCTTCAAGAGGTATCAGGAAAGGGTGCCCTCTCTCCCTTTTTCTCTTCCTAATAATAGCAGATGCCATAAGCAGAATTATCCATCATGCAAAAAGGGAAGGCTCCTTCAAAGGAATAAGGATCAACAACATAGTACAATTATTGCACATCTTGTTTGTAGGTGATGTGGTAATGTTGGGAGAAGGTACCTGGGGGAACCTAAAGGAAGCATAAAATATCCTAGATTTATACAAGAAAGCCACAGGCATGCACACCAATATGGAAAAGACTATTCTCTCATAAAATGGTTTAACAGAAGGCATGAAAGAAAAGGATTAGGGATGTATCCCCTTATATTTTAAATCCAATGGATGAAGGCTTCAAGTATCTAGGGTTTGTACTTAATCCCAATGCCTACTCTTTCAAATATTGGATGTGGCTGTATAAAGAGATTGAGGGCAGAATTGGTTGTTGGACTTACAAATCCTTATCTAGGGGAGGAATGTTGGTACTGCTTAAGGCAATTCTTCAGAGCATCTTGATATATTGGGACACAATTGCTTACGTCCTGAAGGGCATCTTATAGAAAATCAGGAAAAAATTCTTCACCTTCTTATGGTCTGCAAAGAGACATTCAGAAGGAGTCCCCCTAGCTAAATGGCAATTGATTGCTAGCCCAAAACAACTAGGGGGGTGGGGGATAAAGAATCTCTTTCTGTTTTTCCAATCCCTGGTAACCAAAACTCTATGGCACCTAATCAAGAATCCATACTCCCTATGGGGTAAGGTATTATCATCCAAATATTTCCCAAATGGTTCCATTCAAGAGCGGATAAGGAAGAGGTACAAAACCTTCAAAAATGGGTCCATATGGTGGAAAGCATCGGTTTTAGCTTTGCCCCAGGTAGGAAATTGGCTGGCCTGGATGGTGGGTAATTGAAGAGAGATTAGGGTTGGAGAAGATCCTTGGTCAGGGGCAGGGGAGAGATTGAAACTCTCAGAAGACCTAATCACAAAATTACGAAGCTCTGGGATCCACACCCTAAACCAAGCCTGTGTAACAACCCCACAAAGGGTAACACTATGGAAGATCTCAAAATATTTAGGACTAGAGGAAGGACTAAGGGAGGAATGGGAAGAATAAATTTCTCTGCTCAAATCCAACTTTATTCTTTTAGAAGAGGAGAGGATAGACAAGCTAGTATGGACTAAAAGCCCAATCAATGGGGAATTCACTACTAAATTGGGCTACAAAACTTGGGTACAAGAGAAGCACCAGTGAGTGAGGGAGAATTGGTGGAAGCAACTTTTGAAATTCGAAGGACCCTTAAAGGCCAAAATTACCTTATGGTTGACCCTCAATAATAAGCTTCTAACATGGGATAACTTGCAGAAAAGAGGTTGGGATGGACCAAATCGTTGTGCACTTTGTCATTCAAACGAGGAAAATATATCTCATTTGTTTAATCTATGCCATTATGCAGAAACACTGTGGAAGATAGCTTGCTGAGAATTTAAAGTTCAAGGAGCGTCCGGGATTTCTCTGGAACACAAAGCAAAAGCTTGGTGGACAGAAAATTCGGTACGTCTCTACAGTGCTTACCCATCTCTTTTCTCCTTTGGAATATGGTGGGACAGAAACATGGTCATTTTCAATAACAAATTAATTCCACCTGAAGTAACTTCATCCCTTGTGATACAGTGGGCTAGAGAATACAAAGCCCAAGAAAAAGAGCCAAAGGTCAGAGTACTAGTTCGTCTAGAAATCAACAAAGGAATTCCATGGGATTATTTTGATGGTGCCAGTTAAGGGAACCCCCCATTGGGAGGTTCAGGAGGAGTACTATATCTCTCAGGGCTCCATAAGATTCAAGAAAAATTTGCACCTGGGAACTATACAAACAACAAGGCCGAACTTGCAGCTTTGCACATGGTTCTGGAATTAGCAATAAAAAACAACATATTACAACTACAAGTCTTTGGGGACTCCAAGATGGTGGTCAATTGGGTCACTAAAAATATCCAGATCAACGCACCACACCTGCAGTAGCTACTGAATACAATAAGAATACTGTTGGAATCATTCTCTAGCCTCATGATATCTCACATTTATAAGGAGGTGAACACAGAAGCTGACAGACTATCCAAGCTAGCACTCCTACTGGAGCCAGGAAAGCTGGAAATAGAGGGAACTTCAGAGAATTAAATTCAAAATGTTAACAAAAGATGTATAAAGGACTAAAAACACGAAATCATAGACTGTTGTATAACAAGGTGATTTTTTGCAATTTTGTAAATTATGTCGACATGTATGATGAAGAGAAGATTTTGAGTTTTCAGTAATGAAAGTTATTCAGGAACAATTTACAGCCATTCTTTATTTAGAATGGCAGATATTTTCCATTTGGAATATATATATATATATATATCCACAATTTTGTGGAGAGCATTACCGTGTTGTTTATGTTAATAACCAAACAGTCACATGCTAGGGTTTTATATTATTATTTTAATAGGTGTCAATACTATTTCTGTATAGAGGTTTCCAGTAAAGTTTATAAGTAAATAATGTATTTTACTTGTGATTCCGTTGCCCTGGTTATTTGGATATTTCGTCTTAACAGACAACCCCATATTGACTTGTTTTATCATGTTTAGGGTTTTAATGTTAAGTCATTTTATAAAATATTCAAGATATATCTATTGCTAGTCTAGGAATTACATAACTCCAGTTGTTTTACTTGACTGCAACTTTTAAATTAAATATAATATAATGATTAAACACTACATGGGTTTTAATGCTTGACAACATAATAAAATAATAAACTAACCTTAGGTTTTTATGCTAATGACCCAGCTTGTGCATCAATAAAAGAGGTTGTATATCTAATGGTATTAAAGAAATCACTCATCTTTATTTTATGCATAAAGGAAGCAAAATGTAAATCGAGCAGTTTAACACTAGTATCAACCTCTTCACAGTTTAAATATAAATAACATAAAAAAATAACTCTATCATATAACCAACAACTGTAATGAGAAACGGAACCAGTTTTTAAGAAAGAAACATATCTGTAAATGGTAGTTATAATAGTAACACACCACCCTACCACTAAAACATATTAGCAATTCCACTTGCTTAGTTTCACCCCCTTTCCCAGACTCTTAGGTGTAAAGTAGTCCCTCTGCAGCCTCAAGTTTCCATCAGTACTAGAGAAAATAATTTATCCCGGAACCTAGCATTCTCTTATGCTTCACTGATAGTTCTGATACAAATCCTAACATCTGTACAACGTTCACTGGCAACTCTGTGCTATTTTAGAAATTAATATATAGCTTTCACTCTTGGTGATATCTGGCAGCTTTGTTTTGGGTTCTTTTTCTTCATAATAATCATCTCTTTGTCTTGCCTAGGACTTTTATAGAAAAATAACTAATTCCCTTAAGTACCGGCCACTTGTCTCCATAGAGACTGATGTAGGATTGATAACTGTCTTTAAACCTAAGTTTTTGTGAATATATATATATATATATATATATATATATATAAAATTTAATTTACTTGTTTCTTAAAAATAAATAACAACTAAAAATATCAAAAGTGAATAGAGTGTATTACACCAAACAATCTTCGAGTTGATTGGTCTCTACCACAAATTTGTAGTGATCCATGCCATAGGAATAGTTATCTGCGATATGCCCATCCCTCTCAGACGCCAATGGTTCATCCACTATGGGATCATAATGCTATAGTGTTTCAGGTACTAGTCATACCACTGCTTCAATCTCCACATTAATGGATCTCTCATGGTCTAGAGTGTACATGAACTCAACCCCCAAATGTATCGCCTCCACGCTCCTCCTATCATTAGATTTACACTAACACTCAATTAACTCCTAATGGGACCTCGATATGCCACAGGGGCCACCAAGTCATCATCCCCATCAAAATCGACAAGAGTCTCTGCCCACTATGTAGTCCCACTCCCAATTCATTATACCTAACACTCAAGCCTCACTAGGGTCTGCAGGCTTAACCTAGGATTTTGCAGTTCTCCTTTATAAATAACTTTTAAAAGAGTATTTTTTTTTTAATTTGTTTATTTTATTTATTTCTAAAATTTCGTCAATTTTCTTAAATATATTTTTAAAAACTTTAAGCATTATTAAAAAAATATATATTTAAACAAAATCATAAATCATAAACAAATATTAACCTAAAACAAAAGAATATTAAAAATTAAACATTAAAATATTATTGAACCGACCATTCCTATATTCCATGAATTATTAATAATCAACTTTTATAAATTTAAATAATTCACTTTAACAATCATATAGGCCACTACCTCTTATCATTCCTAAATGGTTATAAAAGTATTTGCTTAATATTGATAATCAACTTTTATAAATTTAAGAATTCACTTTAACAATCATATAAGCCACTACCTCTTATCATTCCTAAATGGTTATAAAAGTATTTGGCTTATATTGTTTAAAATGATTAATTAAGCATATTTATTCTCATATCTTACCTCTTATCATTCGTAGATGGTGGTAAAGTATTTCATTTATATTTTATAATTATTAATTAATCATATCTATTTTCATATACTACCTCTTATTGTTTCAAAATCGTTATAAAAGTATTTCATTTATATGGTTGATAATTATCAATTAAACATATCTATTGGTATTGATAATACCAATATAGTTAAATTTTTAAAATAATATAATTTTAATTATAAATCAATTATTTCTTTATTGTTTTTTATATTTGTTTATAAGTATATTTTTTAGTTGCATGTGGATGATATTGTTATTATAGTAAGGAGTCCCTTTCATCTTGACAAAAAAACTAAAAATTCTAAGGAATTTTTGCTCTAATACGAGTATGACTATTAACAATGACAAAACTAAGGTTATGATCATCAAATTACACAAGATCACTTATGTTAATTTCATGTATGACAACAACACCTCAAATGTTTGGGATCAATCTTCATCACAAACTTAACGAGAACTAAAAGATTGAGAAAATTATTAATGAAGCTTGGAAAACTTATTATGGACTAGAAAACAGTTGTAAATCAACAAACCTTTGACACTGGGATAAAATGAAATTCATCAAGTTGAGACTTTGCCATTCCTATTATCTTATATATAGATATGAAGTTTGGGGTTGCAACATCTCTAGAGAATTGTGCAAAAGGATAATGCAAATCCAGAATCTCTTTATAACATATAATTTCAAAATTAAAGGTAATACACCCTATCTTGTCTCATAAAAGCTAGTATTTGCCCCCATTGAGAGCATGGCTATGACTAGGTGTCTAATATATAAGAACAAGATAACCATACTCTACGTTGCTTCATACTCTAGTTAGACCTAAGACTTAAGCGAGGTTGACATAAATACATGTCTTGGCTAAATAATCGGGGAGGAGAGGAAGAGTTCATTGTACATAATAATGATAATATTAAAGGTATATTATATCCAAGTTTAAGGAGAAGTTATAACACAATAAATAATTAGAAGAAATACAAAATTAAGATAAAATATTTCTATGTTTTAACTAGAAAATCAACATTGCTAAAATAAGAACAAGTTTTCATGAACTCCATAGTGAAACATGTGTTACACAAAAAGATAGTGGGATAAAAAATCTCTCATCTTTGTGATATTAAGAAAGTTGAAGATAAAAATTACGTTCTTATAAAATGTCGTACTTACACCAACATAAAGTACAATTCCATAATATATAACCTTTTAAATCATCACAAGTTGAGGCCCGAGCAGAGTTGGAATTTTACGGGCATTTTCTTGTTTTTGAACATTTTTCTCGTCAAATACGGGTAAAAATCAGCCAAAGCCATTTTGTTAAACAGTTGAAGTTTTTGGTAGAATGTTGTTTTGACGGTTTAAGTTTTTATCGAAACGTCATTATGCCCCTAAGTTCTAACTTCTAATCCAGGTCCAAGTCATCAGTGTCCATCTGGAACCATCCACATGCAATATTAAATGCCCATTTCCATGGCCCATGGCCCATCAGTTAATGCCATACTGCAGTGAATGCCAGTGAATGCATAATTGTGTGAGGCTATGTGAATTTGTTCAACCCGATGGTGATGGTGCCCGACGACCACTCCTTTGAAAATTGTGCAGGAAGGATCTTGAATTACAGCCTAGAAGGCCACTTATCCCAATTTGAAGGATTTGGAAAAATCAAAACAATTTACTGTTGAATTCTTAGACAGAGCCAAGGGGGAGTTATCTTACTTCGAGCCAGCGAAGGTGGCACCATTGTTGGCTCTAGGAGATTATGTTGCATTCAGAAAAAAATTGAAGAGCCTCTTAAAATCGTTTTTATGTGTTCGATTGAATAATCTTGGCTCCAATCTTGTCCAAGTAAACTTCAGGTTGAAGAAGGAAATAGTATCAAGCTGATGTAGAGGTGTTTAAGGTTTTTCAAAGATAGAGCAGAGTTATTACACTGAGAATTTCCTCCATATCTGCTCTTGGTCTGACTATTTATTTAATTGTTTTTTGTTATTTAAAACATGACAAACTGAAGGTATTAATTTATAGGAAGGTTCAAGGTTTCCTCTTACCTAGAGGTTGGAGGTTCGGATCTAATTAGAAGCGCTTCCTAGCGCAGTGCTCACCCCTCCGTCCCAGTGCCCATTGATACCCAGACTAAAGCGCTACTAAGTATGGAAACTATAAATCCACTAGTAAATGTCGTTGGTTAGGTATGTTTCACCACCACGTCCCAGTCCCACTAATCCCCGATTAGCCAAGCCATACCTTCAAGGTTTCATTGAGGATAATTAAACCTCAAATCCATACCTTCATAGAGGATAATTAAACCCCGCGGGCCACAACAACTCGCTCCTTTGAAAATTGTGCAGAAAAGTGCTAGAATTGCAGGAAGGCTCAAGGTTTCCTTTCTCTTGGAGGTCTGGATCTAATTAGTATCCCTTCCAAGTATGTAAACAATGGCTATAGAATTGCAGGAAGGCTCAAGGTTTCCTTCCGCTAGAAGGTCTAGATCTAATTAGTAGCGTATCGCGTTGCTAAGTATGGAAACAATGGTATCTTTGGGGAAATTGAGGGCACATGATGCATGAAGCTGAAGAGAGTACATGTTTAAATCTTCCATGGTTCAATGTTTCCCATTGTGCAGTGTGACTTGAGCATAATTTATCATAATTCATCTGATCGGTGAGAAATTAGAATGAGCAATATTCCAACTCACATCTGTGTATTCTCCAGACTTAGATTCCGGTCTCCTACAAATCGGCCTTTGGTATCCCATGACCCACAGGGCCACAGCCACGCTGCCACATGCCTTCATTCTGCAAAATTGTAACTTCAAGCATATTGGTCAACGACTCATTAGGGTTCTCAATCGCAGGAGAAACTTGCAAGGATCCAACCTCCAGGATTGTATTGGCGGAAGGATCCAAGATTGTTCCATCGATCTTTCCTTTGTGACTTGATGACGCAGCGTAGTTGAAAAGGTGTGCATCAAACAATGAAGTTATTTTCTTCGCTTTTCAACCCGGGTTCAGGAAAATTGCAATTCATAGATAGATGTGGCCATGTTTATGCACATTGTTTTTTTCTTTTCATATACCATAATTTCTTTAAATCTAAATGTCTTTGATTGTTTCCTTTTGTTGGAGTAGGACAACTTAATATATAGTGAACATGGTTTTCTACAGTAAGCCGTCATAGATACTGGGCAGTTTGAAACCCATGCAACTTCCAACTTCCAGTACATCCAAGTTTCCCATTTTTTTGTTCTCTCATGTTTATTGTTTACATGTTTCGAATTAATCGATGTGTGTTTTGTTTAAAGCACCCTCCATGTCACTTTGTCCCATTGATTGCCTTTCGAGCACAATTAGTTGAGATTTTCCCTCTACCTTTCAAGCCCAAGGCCAGAAAGAAAGAGGGACATGTATATTCCCATTGTATCATGTAGGTAATACTCTCATCCTTGGTCGATGTCCTCCCTAAAAACAATGCAAATTCAATTACAAATTTATAAAAGATTTTTTTGATTCAATCAAATATGAAAAACTACATGCCTTTGAATTCTCTTGTTGAGTCTCAAACTACAACACTAAAACCTTATTACTAGAAGGTACATATTTAAGTAAAACATTTAGTGAAGGGGAATGTTAAACCCCAAAACGTCAAAAAAAATTGTTTGACAGATAAGATTCTAATGAAATTCCAACACTGACCCGACTACCACTATTGTTCTCAAAGTCAAAGTCAAAATTTATCATTTACGAATCCCATATCATCTCATCTATATGAATTGAGTGTGGCGATTGGCTATAAAGGAGAACGAAAACCGGGGAATGAAAGGGAATCTCATCTGATTTTTTATGGTTTAGTCTACATGTGCGACGATTTCGCTCGGATGGTGAAATCGCTAGGCCACCCCTCCGACACCGTTCCCTAAGCTCTATTTGACACATTGAAAGGTATGTCTGACATATTGTAGTCTAGTCATTTTTTTGGGAAGTCATGCGTCCTCCTTAGTCAAGCGAAACTCCTAAGTCCTAACTTATGCAACGAAGCCAAGCTCGCCATCAAGAGGAAACTCGACCAACGTTACTAGGATGTTTCTCAAAGCAGGAGACGTCAGTAAGATACATTATATAGAGGGGTACTTTGAAGCTTCATACACTTTATCAAAATGTAAAAGAAAACAACCATCTCCTGCAAAAACAAAATGATTCCTCATATGCTAGAGTTGGAAATTATGGTGCCATCGTATGCCATTGTTGCTTGCTTTGATGTAGCTGAAATTTATTTTGCAATGTATAATGGGTGTCTGACTTTTTATAGAAAGAGAGTTCATATTCATGTCCTCGAAAAATTGCAGAAGAGATGAAGACTATGAAAATAATTCAAGTGACATGTAAAAAATGCAGAAAACCCAAAAAAACAAAAACTGTTGTTTTGTCCTTTAAGTGACATCAAAAAATATGCAGAAGATGTAAAGAATATGAAGGGAATTTAATTGAGATTCAATGTCAATACAGATAAACTTAGGAATCCCTTCCTCATACTTGATTGTTAGTTATCCTTTATAAACTTAATTGACCATTTATAATAATAAAAAATGCCAGCGAATATGAAATTCCAACAAGAGAGTAAATATTCTGGCAGATGTAAACATTAAAATTCCAATGGTAATTGAAACGACCAAATAATTAAATAGAATTAAAAGGAAATTCCCAGTTAAAAACGAAAAATGCACCGAGTAAAATTAGTTTTTTACATTGAAAAGTCTTTCCAAGAACTCAACAAAAGGTGAAACAGAAACCATGAATCTTTGTAACCTTACTATTTACTAATTAGCCATTAATTTTAAATAATGAATAAATTTTAGTCAGTAACATCAAACTTAATAATCTGAACTAATAGATTCCTTGAATGTTTCCTGCATGACGTGAACTGAAATAATCTTAACTTTACAACCTTTAATGGTTTAGTAGTTTTTGTGAATAATATTAATGTAAGTTTAATTTATTTAAGTTTACAATTTCAATGGTTTATTTTGTAATCTCACAGATCACATAAGGTTACCAATAATACACACTAAAACATACATACGTCACAGAGACAAGAGATAAGAACAAGTAGATAGAATAACAAAGAGATAGAATAACAAGTAGATAGAATAACAAGTAAATGGCTAAGACTTATGTTGGAACGATGTTGACAGATCCAACTATCACTAAACATCAAGAAGTGCATATTTTTAACCCCTATAGGAATACTATTAGGGCATATCATCTGTAAAGAGTTATTTCTGGTGCTTGGCATATATTAAGAGCATACCTTCTGGTGCTTGTCCATCTTCTAAAAATTGAGTTATTTCCTCTAACTCTGTCAGGACTGCTTCTATTCAAAATAGATGTGCATCTGGTAAGTCATCTTCGACTCTTGTCAGTTCCTCCCCTGTGTCGATTTGGGATAAGTGGTCGGGACCGACATTTAGCTTACCTGGTCTGACAACGACTTCGAATTCAAATTCTTGGAATAGAAGTAGCCATCGACAGATTCTTCCATGGTGTAGTGGCTTATTGACAAGGTATTTTAGTGCTTGCTAAGTCTGTTTCCTTTTCTCTTGCTGGTATGGGCACTTTTGTTCTAGCCTATCGAGATAGCTCCTGAAAGATTTCTTCGACTGTTAGATAGTAGCTGAGGCTCTTTGCATTGGATCTGTCGATTGTCATACCGGCGCTCATATCTTCGACCTTCATATCTTTGATTGTTCTAATTGTTTGGCACGATGTTTTGCTCATTATTCTATGTAATTGCATTGGTATGATAGACTGCATGATAATTATGTCGATTCTTGAGATTCAGATGGCAGTGTTATGATTTTTAGTTTCACAAATTGCACACCATAATGCTTTTCCATTCTTCATATTGAATGGGCAATATTTTGTCGAATGGTCTCCATGCTCTTGGCAAATGTCGACTGATGTCCTATCGACAGTTGTCTTTTGAATGTCCGGCCGTCGAGCACTTCGTGCACCGGATATCCTGACTTTTGAGGTTTAATTATTTTAATGACTTCTGTATGATCTCAAGCTGTTCTTCTAATATGTGATCGGTGGAGTATGTTGGTATGTCCTCATCCATTTCTACTTGGAGAGCTTTTGTAAGCGCATCTTCGTAAGTCTTGAATGTCTCCAAAATTATGTGTCGGTGAATTTTTTGTGATAAACTTGCAAGAAACCACTGGATTAATAATTGTTCGTCAATAACATAGTCCAATTGGCTAAGAAGGTCTTTCCATCGTTTATCGTAATCGCGGACAGTTTCTCCTGGCTTCTACGATGTTGTCTTTAGCTTCTTTGCTGCCAGATGTTTTGCATCTAGAGTCTTAAAAAAAGAGAGGAATTGTGCTTTCACTTCTACTTTGGTTGCTCGGGGGGTTCTTTCAGAAAACTTGGTCATATACCAAGTTAATTCCCGTTTCCTCAAGGCACCAGTGAACTGTGCCATCTGCATGTCTTCATCCGTAACTTGGTTAGCCTCCCAAGTTGACTCACAAACAAACCAATGTCGTCTGGGGTCCTCATCACCCTCATATATAGGGATGTGTGTTGACCTGTGACCCATGTTGGAATCACTATCACTGTCTTCTTCAGGAGGTGGTGGTGGTGGTGGGGGGAGTGGGGTTATTTGCTTATTACTCTCCGCGGAACTGTTGTCGATAGAACTCTCATTCCCGTCAGTTGTTTTAGTTGTCGTTTCTTCTTCGACCAATAGTCGGTTATTGTCGACTTCTTCTGTTGATGTCCAACTGCAATTGTTCGTCTGCAGTTTTGAATGTTCTGTGTTCTCCAAAGCTGTATTTGGCAGGGGGGGTGCTCCTTCATGTGTCGGTAAAAGTAAGTGGATACTTCGGCTGGAGGGTATCGCTTGAAGCGTAACCCAATTTCCTTCTTTTGGTTGACGGATAATTAGATGTCTACCAGTGTATGTCTCGTCGTCTAGTTAGCTCCATATACCAAAGTCACCAGCTCCTAGTCTGAGGTCTTCTTCAACAATGGCTTGTATCCGGGTACACGGATTCATCAGAGATAAAGGTTTTTCTTCTTGGGGAACTTCTAATTGGAGAGATTCTCGTTGCTCTATCCACAATTCTTCTTCCGTAGGGGACGTCTCTTCTTCCACGCCTTCTTCTTGTCAGTCATGACCCGACTCCGGCGAATCTCTTCCCAAGTCGGTCACCCTAGTACTCATTCCTCTCTGTAGCGCTAAGGATCTTTCTATTCTTTCTTCCCTTCTTTGTAGCCTCTTCTCCCTCTCTATTTTCTGGAATTCTGTTGTACCTTTTTGTGACACTGTCCTCTCGATTTCCTTTTTAGGCCGACTTCTCATTATTGGTGATTGGTATCTTCCTTAGTCGACTAGAATCCACTCCACTTTATCCCGACATATGACTAGCTGCCCCCCCATAGCCTACTCGATGCTTTAGAAAGCCCGGATAGTCCTGTCTACTTGCTTAGGAAGTATTCCCACTCCCTTTCAGCAATGAATTTTTTCCACCTTTTTTGTTTTTCCGCCCATTTAGGGTTTAACGGTGGTCCGCGAAGTGATGGACAAGGTTCGACAATGTGACCCACTCCTTTCTCGATGAGGAACTTAAACAGCAAGGTCGGTAAGGAACTCAAAAATTTCTCTGTGAGGTCTGTGTAGAATTTCTTTTTGATGGTTTCCACCAAAGACCTTTCTTCCACTGCTTACTCCTTGCAAAATTCGTCGGCAATCTTTTCGAACCACTCTGACAAGTTTGTTCTTCCCCCTCGAATCAGTTTTTCTAGTAACTGTTGATCTTTAGTTCCTTCCGACTTTTTCATCTAGGAGTTTCTTCAGCAGCTGGGGCACTGATTCTACAAACTTCTCATGTGTCTCCGTAAAGAATCTTTCCTTTGCTTGTGCGGTCGTCAATTTGTTTCTCCGTGCGTAATTCTGCAAATAATTTGCTATTTTATGCTCCCACCAGTCCTTAATCTCTTGTTCTGATATCATCTGCTTGCATACATCTCAGACATGTACTAAAGGCAATGTAACCAATGTTGTAATCTCACAGATCACATAAGGTTACCAATAATACACACTAAAACACACATACATCACAGATACAAGAGATAATAACAAGTAGATAGAATAACAGATTATATTAACATGAGAGGGTCCATACAATACAAAGAACTAAACCGATTTCTCATCTGGCTCAACAGCCTAATATATATGAATTACAAATAGTTACAAATAACTACTTGTCGGTTCACTCAACCGACACGACCGTAGGTGGCCGACCTAATCTCTAACTAGTTAGCTGATCAACTAAGTCGGCTGTCATTCAAGTCGGCTTATCGACTTGCTCCTCCAACCATTTATTAGTTTTTGTGAATGGTAGTAATGAATGATTAATGTATTTTGAGTAACACTTACTCATCCAAGTTCTAGTCATAATCTTAAGGTAATGATGGGTTAGAGTTTTTTTTTTAATTAAGTTATATAATTTTCAACTAGGTGTTGCATTAGATAAATCTACATTTTTTATAACCATTGATTGATGATGTATGTTTTAGGAGAAGATTAACTGAAGGAATCCCTTCCTCATACTGAAGTTGTTGGGTTCAAGGCGTTGCTTCTAATAACACTTGCTCTTAAAGAGATCAAAGGATTACGAGTTCATCTAACAAGAAAATGCGATTCAGAATAAGAGCGAGTTGCTTTTACAGTCGAACCCTGTTCACAAGAAGATTCCAATGCTCATCCACAGTGGAAAAATTGTTTGTGAGTCCATGAATATTGTGCAATACATAGACGAGACATGGGATACAACTCCAACTACCAACTCCAATTCAAACATGGCGTGCAAAGTTAACTTGACGAATGAGGGGGCATAATTTCTGGGGCGAAATGACTGGACTGCAATGTGTCAAACAGACCTCAACACCTAGCTTCCATCCTCACCATGAGAGAGAAGATGGTTTTCATGCATGTCTTTGGAAAGATCAAGAGTGACACCTTTGCTAGAATGAGTGAGGAGGTGTTCCTACACAATGTAGGATCAACGATTGCTTTAGTCATAGTTTAAATACAAAGCAAAAATGGGAAATAAATAGCCCAAATAATATTCCACGCCTCCAATCATAATTGCAGATGTTTGCTTATCCTGCAAGTTGCCATTATTGATCAATGGAAAATCCTCAAGTTACATCGCCTAACAAATCCACTGCAAATCGCCTAACAAATCCACTGCAACTTGAAAGTATCCATCTTGTGTTCATGCCACATAAAAATAAAAAAGTAGAGTAAATGTGGGTTTGTCATTATAAAAAAAATGACAAGCATGTTCTACAACATACAATTATCGATCTCCATATATATATATATTAGAGAGAGGCTTTATTACATATAACATAATAACAATGTATATAGACTATCTCACATG